>VZTT01023494.1:17287-43490 GCA_013400855.1 Buphagus erythrorhynchus
CGACTCTTGGAGAATCACAAGTTTGCCATCTGCAATGGGACCATTTGGGCAAAATGTGTCTCTTTTTAAGGGAGGGAAAAAGTAGCGATGAAATAAGAACCTGATGATCTGCTCAGTTTTCAATCTGTATTTCCTTCTAGAAATCTTGAACTTATCTGTTCTTCAGCTTCCTCATTTCAGAGAATCTCATCTTTCAACAGCCATTTCCATCCAGAATTACTAGTGTTTCATGTACCATCTAGGGTGCTTTGCCTAATGTTTTCAAAACCAGCTGCAAAGTATAAATCTCTAGCAACTCATATTTTTAAATCACTGTATCTGCTTCCCTACCAGTTGTACAAAGTGTTTGAAAAAACCCAGCATTTTCTCTATGGCAGAAAAACATTTTAGTCTCTGCTGAAGTCCTCCAGGTTTGTTGATGTTCTGCTCAGCCTTACTGTCTTTTACTATCCTATGTGATACTTGGATGACAGCGAGGCACATATTAATTGCTCCCACTCATGCTCTCTCTGGCAGTTTTATGTGCCTTTCACTACTTTCTAGCAGATATTTTAGGCAACAATTTATTCCTATCACTTTTTTTTCTGCTTGCTTTCTTTTCCCTTTCTAAAAAGTATTACATCTTTTTTGCCAAGAATTTACTCAGTGTTTTAGGATCCCTGTGGATCAGTGGGTCAGAGATTGCAAAGACAAAATCGAGGCTTTCTTATTATGCTTGGGGAAGGAAGTAGGAGGCCAAAAGGTAGAGTCTTACTTCCTAAGTTCAATGCTTTTAGCACACCAAGAGTCAGAGAGTGGGCAGGACTTTGAAGCCGGAAGTGCCCATCTTCCTCTTGGGATATCTCGCTCAGTACTTTGGATTCAGCGCAGAGAGGAGGCTCCCAATGCCAGCTAAAAGGGGTCACATTGGTTACTTCTTGACTTGGAGATGCAAGAAACCAGACGCTGGATCTGTGGTGCTCAATTTTCCTCTGAGTACCATAAATATATGCCAAAAAAACATCCATAACCTAACTTCTCTTAGGTGTCAGCTTTTTCATTACATTTTCTCCTAAAAATTAGAAGAAAGAGCAGGAAAAAAGAGGGGCGAAGAGAAATTAAATAATTTTAGGAGCTCTTGTCTAGAGAAGAAAATGAGCATTATGAATTCAGGCTGAACCCCTGGAGTCTCCTGGTCAAAAAATTAATTTTCAACCATTTTGAAATTCTTAGTTTCTGTCTTGCTGGGGATCATGTCATTCAGATGGCAATCCTAGGGAATGCTGTGTCACTGGGTTTTGAGAGCATAAAACTGACTTGTGTCCCACTCCCAGCTGCTATTCACTCATGGCAGCAAAAGTACCTATGGGCATTTTGTGTTGAGTTGTTAATTGGGCCCAAATGTAGAAATGAGCATCACTCAATCCCAGCTTAAGAGTTGATTAGATCACTGCAAGTCAAGCAGTTATTTACTAGAGTATATTGGTATTATTGGGGCATAGAAGCATGCTAGAAGTTTGTAATTTCTTTTAAAAAAATATGGATACAATAATAACCCCCCCCCCCAAAAAAAAACCCACAGAAATTTAGTTCTCTATTCCAGCAGATCTCTTTAAAATCCCATTTGTCATGTGCTTACCCAGATATAAAATGTGTGTCAAAGCACACACCAGAGGTGAGTATTAACAAGCTTGTCCCCGTCCAACCCTGATCCATTGCATTAAATTTCTAATGATGTGTTTGATGAACTGTGAATCTGTGGTATCTTCAGAGGTTGTTGTGATCCTAATTAATATTACACATATGTCACCTAGTTTGTTGCAATTTTCAACAACTCTCCCCTTTGCCTTTACAGGTCACACAAATGGACCAGAAGCTGAACATCATCACGGACATGCTGCATCACCTGGTTTCCCGTCAGCAGGGGGATCAGGGCAACAACAGATCATCTCAGAGAGCCAACAACAATGTCAGTTCAGAGTTTTTCCACCCCAACAACACCCTGCCCACCTACGAGCAGCTGACAGTACCAGGAGGAAATGAAGATGACATATCCTGACGTGGCGCAAGCCTGGGTTGGGTTGTTCCTACTTTTCTCCTCTGGACAGGACTGAGTGTTGAGAACCTGGGAGAAATTAAGTTCATCAGCCAACCAAGAAATCGTGCAACTGCTGTATCTACACCACTAGTCTCAAACATGCTCTTCTGAAGTTACCCACAGTAGCCAAAGGACTGCCAGGCCGTCTTCCACTAGGCAAAACTTCCAGAAGCTTCACGTTGATTTTGTTCCTGAACAAATGATCACAACTCATTATTTCTCCAAAAGACCGAAATGATATCAAGACAGGCAAAATGGCAAGGATTTAGAGCTCCTGTAATAATAATAATGATAATAATAGTAATAATAATATTCTAATAATACTTGAAGTTAGATGGAGAAAAAATGCATTCTGCTTATGAATNTCTTTTTCTTTTAGTGTTACTGCATAAACAGTTACCAGATAATGACCAGATTTTTAAAATCTGTTTTTCTTCAGGGAGGAACTAATCCTTAATCTGGAACAATACTATTTATAGTGGAAAGTGCTATAGATTTTCTAAGATATCAGTTTTTCATGGGGAGACAATAAAGTATTATATAGCAAAAAATCATTCTGCTTTCTAGAGAATTGTTGCCAAAGAATTTATATATAAATAGAAAACACAGTGTTCTGAATGTACTTGTCCTGAGCATTTTAAAAGGAAGGCTTTCTACTTCTTAAATCTATTGGTTTTTAGCTCACAGATGCCAAGAATAATACAAGAGGCTGAAGTGGCTGGACTTCACTGGTCAAGTGTTTGAGCTGGCCACTCACAGAACATCCATAATCCTTGCAGGAGTCGAGGCTTCAGTTCAAGAAAGCATTTCTAATCCACACAGCACATATGACAATTTTAATGTTTTCATTAATAATGTCTTGAGAAACTCCCCACAAGAGTCAGTTGGTATTGACAAGTGCTGCTCTTTATTTACAGAATTGAGGGTCTCAGCTACAACCCATGGGGCTGAACCACACTGCCCCACATGATGACTGCAATGAAACCAACAGTGTTAGCTCAGTGTGAGTTCTCACACACACAACATGAGCCGGAGTTGAGCTTTGATTACCAAGGCTGAAATTACTAAGCCCTTGATAGGACTCAGCATCTGAATCCTGTCAGTCTTTAAAGCTGACAGCCTCAGGAAAAGCTCTTTAGTCCAACGTGCTGCTAGTGGTAGCTCAGACTGCTGGGGAAATGAGATGTAGACAGATTTATCAGCTCTTGCACTTTGAGCATCCTACACATCAGTGTACCCTCACTGCAGAGCCTGTACCCCACAGTGGTCTCCCTCTCCTGGGAGATGCCCTAAAGCCTCATACCTTGGCACAGCAGTTAATATATTACCAGTCTTTTGACCAATATTACCAATCTGAAATACTGATGCATAATGAATGAGATCACAGGGAGCCTTTTCATAGGGAACTCTCACATTCTGAGTTTTCTTTCCAACATTTCATCTGTTTGACTTGGACTGCAGAGAAAGTCATGTATTAAATATCCTGTATTTAACTTTCCAGATTCTGTTACAGTTATCCATCCTCTCTGTTGTACAGTAGATAAATGTTAAGGGTGTAGAAATTTACAGGCATAAAGAAGAATTGTATCAGGGCATTATGTTTTCATAGAAATCAAAATTATTCTCATGATTTTGAACATTTTTAAATGAGATTCACTATGTAATTTCAGGTTATCAATCAGCCTGTTAATTTCCTAATAAAATACAGGACAAGAGTGCCATGTCTTTTGGTTATTCTAAAATCCAGACACTTGATACACACAAGAAAGCAGATGGCTTTTCTTTTCCTTTCTCTCTTAGCCCACTGTACGTGTAAATATGCCTTATTTGCAATGCATGACAGTAAGCCTTCTGCTGGTTCTTCACTAGAGAAATGAAAGAAAATGCCAACTTTATCAGCCGAGATGACTGGAGAGAAAGGTGTGTCAAGTAGCCCTGGCTGAAAACAGATAGGTTTGTGCATTTCTAGGGCCATTGTTTTAAACAGAAAATGTGTCCATTACTGCCTGTTTGTTCCCAAGACCATACCTTCATTCTCTTTTGACACTTAATCTTGGTGAGAGCAGTCTGGCACAGCAAACACTTAATGCAAAACATCATTTCCCTTTCTTGCCAGTTGGTCTATAACTATCTGAAAGTCTCCACTGGGACCAGATTCATTAGAATCACTGGATTTTAGGTTGGAATCACAGGTTTTTGAAGCTGATGGCCAGTTGTGAGGCCAGTGATTCCTCACCCGAGTCCAGCTGATCCTTACAGAAAGTACAAAGCTCTGAGATCTACTACTTCAAACCTTACAATCCATCTCGCCCTAAGGAAAAGAAGACAGTCTATTTCCCCTGTTGAAGAGGGATGTTATAAAATGAGCCATCCAAATTTGCCATGCAGCTGTCTGGAGCCAGCCAAGGGCTCACCACAGATCTGACCTCCCTGCTTGGAGGACTGACTGGAATTATCTGCCCTGCTGGGGCTTCATATCCCAATGACTTCTCCTGGAAGCAGGTGCCTCAGCATCTTTCTTGCACAGAGCACTGTAGAACAGCAGCAGAGGGAAGATGAGATGAGCAGTCCAACACTGAAGCAGCCTGAAGTAACCAGCATGCAGTGAGTATGTGTTTCTGCTTAAAACTTTACTACTGGTATCTCCTGTTCAGCCAAACTGTCCAGAGTGGGGGTCTTTTAAGTGAGTAGGAAATGTTTGTAAGTATCTTGAAGGGGAGCAAAGGAAACTGTAGGGTAGGCCAAACCTTGACTTTATAACTTTCTGCCCCATTTTTGTGAGCTGTGTTAAAATAAATGCATCTAAAGATGCAAAAGGAGCCTCTTTCTTACAGCAGCTCAATAGCAGTTTGCATTTCAAGACTGGTATAAGTTAGGCTTAGAACCTCATCCCTGCTAAAAAAAATAAAGGTTAGTCAAAAAAATAGTAGTCTAAAAGAATGTTAGCTGGCTTAGCTTCCCCAGCCTACCAGGGGGATGCCAGATGGATGCCAAATCTGGAAGGTAGGAAGCCAAGGAATAGAGGAGGAGGCAGAACATGCAGCTGCCCAGCTGATGGTGGTGATGAAAGCTTACCCTGCCTCAGCCTGCAGCAGAGGCAGACGATGTGCAAATTTGCAAAAAGGAAGATCCACAGGAAGTGGAGAGGATTTGTGCAGGGGAGGAGTTTTAGTCATTGAGCAGAAGTCTGGGCTCCTGGTCAGGGGACTGTATTGGGATTCAAAAGACAGAAGCACTGCCTAGCATCAGCATTAACCTGCAGTGTGACCTCAGGGTGAGTCGTCTCACCTGTTTGGCCACATCTGCTGCCCCCTCTCCTGCACTCAGCCCACTTGTTTGTTTAGACCACAAATTCCTCAGGAAGGGAGGGCCCCTTTCTGTGTGTTTGCTAAGTGCCTACACAAAGGGACCTGCTCTCTGGGGACTGGAGGTACCACTCTCAGATAAATAATTACCCACCCTGGAGTCCTGCTACAGGCAAACCCTTAATTATTCCGAGCCAAAGGAGTTTCAGTTGGAAGTGCCTGATGCCTAACCAGCAGTTAGAGAGGCTGTTTTAGGTCCCCTTGACACAGCATCTTATCCTGATCTCCTGGTCAGCAGCCTGGCCATCACTCATTTTCACTCTTCTGCTTTAAAGCAGGTTCATTTCAAATAACACAATGGGCCACTGCTCTGTTCAAATACTAGCTAAGGCAGAAATCTTTGGATGTCAGTGGATTAAACATTTTACTACAGCAAATTAAGGTTTGTTGCTGCTAGCAGATGCCTCTGAGCTGATTTAGCACCCACAAGTTCTGAGGAAGCTGGAAATATTCCAGGCTGGTGATCTTCAAAGGTCTGGGCAAGAAACAAACTGCTTTTTTGAAAAATGAAAAAGTAAAACACAGGAGGATCTTCTTTTCTGGGAGTTTAAAAGAGAAAAGGTTAAAATAGCTTTAAGCTAATCCTCATGTACCCTGCTGAGATGGGTTTTACTGCTGGGATGGTGGTTTGGGAGGAGGAGAGACATTGGGAAGAAAAGGAAAAAGATTGAAGGTATGATGCAGCTCCCATGAAAATGTACTTGTGCACTTGATTTATGTTGGCTTGGAATTGGGTATAGCCTGCGGTGGGATTTCTCAGTCCATGCAGGTCAGTGTAAGCCTTTGGGAGTTGAAAATGTGCAGTAAAGATGCCTTTCCATTGCCTTTCAGAGAAGCTGGGCTCAGCTCTGTAGGCAGCATTGCTTTCTTCATGGTCACAGGGCCAAAGAACCATGCGAATTCACAAGTTTCTGCTTCCCATTTCTGTCCTCAAATTATTGGTTTCTAATATTCCTGCATGCCACTTGTGTTTTCAAGCCACAACGATTAGAGGCATTTCCTTCCACTTCTGCAAAATGAATCCTACTGCACGCACACACAACACAGAGCAGCCTTTAAAATTACCTCCAATTTCATTTAAAATAGCTTCTGTAATGTTTTGCATCTTGGGTCTCCTGAGCAGCGGCAGCAGCTGTGATGAAGGCAGCAGGTTCTTATGCCAGTACGATGTGGAGGTGATACAGCTACATCCCAAGATATAGCTATGGAATTGCCAGAAGGTGTTGAGTTTAGGTTGAAACTAGCAAGGATTTCTATGAACGCTGCTTTTTTTGGTCTTGTCTGTGGTCTGACTTTGATATATAAGTGTGAATTTCAGCTGAAGCTTTTCTTTTGTGGCTGCAGGTTTGTTTTTTGTGTCGTTCCCTTGATGCCAAACAAGATGTGCGTTCATGTTCAGCCTTTCCTCAGTGAGGATTCTAACAACACCAGGACCCTCTGTCTTCTACATCAGAGCCTATTTTACAAAACTTATGAGGACTTAATTATTTTCTAGACCTCTATCCTTCTGTCAAGTTGAATTGAACGAGGCCAACAGGTTCAAAAGTTATTAGGGGAGGCAAAACAAACACAGCATGAGTGCATTAACCTTGTTTTCACAGGAACTGGGCTGAAAGTCCTCTCTCTCCCTACCCAAACACAGAGGTCTGGAAGAAATGTAACCCCTCACTTTGGAGTAGAAGACCACTTCTAACTCCTGGGGTGAGGAGGAGACATGCAGGAGATGTGTTGCAGGAGTTGTTGGCTCCTGCAAGGCTTAATGCACCTTGCCTTTGGATCAGCTATTGAAAAATGCTGGAAAATAGCTTTTTCCTCACATTTCTTCCAATGACAGTGACTTAAAACATCAAAATGCTCGGTGCTGCAACAAAAAACACGCACGTGCTGGATGGGCGCATTATTAGCCATGCCCATGTGTGCTACTGTAACACAGCACAGTGACCAATTTGTCTGCACTGCGGGCAGGGGAGCACGGCTGGGGAAGGGCTGGCCCCAAAAAGTGGCATTGTCCAAGTTCACATCGCTCCTGCATGAGCTGGCAACTGCTGCCTCTGGCAGAGACTTCCCAGGGACCTGACATGAGGCATTGTGCTCTCTGCCTGTGGATTTGCACCTAAGAAGAGCTGATCTATAAATCCAGTCTTGAAACCATCTAGGAGCTACGTTTGCGTCAGAGCTAGCGTTGCTCTGGCAGGCTGCCCAGGGATTTAGGCTCAGTTAATCCAAGCTTGGCTCTCCATGGCAGACACCCATGGAACAAAGGGAATAAAGCTTCCACAACCCCATCAAGCTTGCTGGGCAATCTCTCAGCCAGGTGCAGAAAGTGGGCTAGGGAGCCTTCTGTGAACTCTCTTGGATCAGAGAGGGCCAAATTCCCAGCAGGGGTGTGCAGACAAATCTATAGAGATTTTCTTGCTATAATTTCCTTAGTCTGGGAGCCTCGCACACTGAACCCCCCATGCCTGTGCATTTCACACAATCTTTAAAGCCAACTGTGCTGAAATTCATCACTGCTGCTTTCTGTGCAGGCAATCTTACAGGGAAATAAGAAACAAGAATACAAGGAGGAAAATAAATTCAGTTTTCAATTCTGCTATATGTTAGGTCCTTAGGATTATATTGATCATTAATTTTTAAGCATCAATATGCTACAGTACAAGCAGTACCAGTGCTGTAAGAATGGTTGCCTAATTGGATTTTAAACTGTCTAAACCTAAACATAAAACTAAAACCTAAACATAAATGTGATTCATGTTTTACTCCTTTTGCATCTTTGGCTGTTATGCTGCTTATAAATTTGCTTTGATTATGTCCCTTTTCCTAATTCCTTCTGTTCATTGAAAAACTGTATGCAGGTTTGATTGGCAGAGGGATTCATGCCCTTCAGTTCACTTTTGGGAAATATCAGGTAAGAGTTACCCCCATGAGGACTGGCAACAACTGCACCAGGGAGTCTTCTGCAAGCCACAATGTCTTTTTAATCATAATTTGTCCTGCAAAGCTTGAACGACAGAAGATGTGCTTCCCCTGCTGAATCCCTCCTCTTCCTGTGCTGCAGGAGCTGCAGACTCACAGCCACCACCACGTGTGCTCTCTTGCAGCCATTATGGAGCAGATTTGAAATAATGCCTTTGCTTAAACAGTTGCAAATATTTCCCTGTTAATTCAGTTGGCAACCAAGCCAGTACTTTATTTTCCATTTATTTTCTCTCCTGTGCTGAGAAGTGGGAGAATACTCTGCAGCCACAAGTCAGAAACCAGAAGCTGGGGAGCAGAAAGGTGCACCAAAAGACAGGTCTTGTCATTAAGCAAAATGTACTGCCCCAAGCACACACATTTCAGTCTCTGTTTCTTACAGTCTGAGCATCACTTTTACTGCCCTCGCTTGATCTTCTTGCACCCGAATGTATTAATGCACCTTAGAAGTACCCTGAAGTGTCCTGAACCTTAATTTCCATCTGGTTCTCCCACTTCCACAACTCGATTCAGGTCTCACTCCAAGGCCAGCAGGAGGCAGGAAGGCTTTTGGCTGGCTCTGGTGGCACTGGGGCTGGAGCCCCCAGGATGTTTGCTGATGCCTGCCCCTCTCAGGCATGTTAGTCACTGCTCCTTGGCACAGCACAGCCCATGATTAGCATTTCCTTCCTACACCAGTCCTTCATGCCGCCGCTTCAGCTCTGACTTTTTGTTTTCCTTCTTCCCCACTTCCCAGCCAACGGGGAGAACAATTCCTGGAAAAGAAAAATGCTCTTTCCCCTGCATTGCCGAAACTTTTGCAGGGAGCTCTGGGGAGGAGAGAGTAGACTTTGGAGAACATATGGCTAAAAGCATTTGGGGGTTTTCAGATGGTAAATGACCGATGAGGTCTCAAAGAGGTTTTATTTATAAATGATAGACTCCTGAGAGAGAAATAATTGCTGCTCTCCCAGGCGTAAAAAAGCAATTCACCTGACATAAAACCCAGGGATAAAATTAGCTAAATGAAAACAAGATATGGCAACTGTATTAAGCCACTTTTTTTTCTCTCTCTCCCTTCCCTGATGAATGGTGAATCATTTTAATTTTGTTTTCCCATCCTTTCTTGGAAGGAGAAAAAAAAAAAAAAAAGCCAACGCGAAAGCAGTGCCTTGGGTCTGAAAGAACAGATGGTGCCCTGGGCGGCCCTCCGGAGCGCTCGGCAGCCTGCATTCCTCCACTCCAGCACTCAGATAACTGAGTTATACAGCACACGACCATCTGGTGTATGACACATCTTGTGTCCCGGGGACAATGCCCCAGCAAACCTCTTCAGGAGAGAGGTTAGTTTCTAGGGTAACAGCAGCATGTGCAGCTCCAGGCCTTATTGAGATTCAGGGCTCCTCACTTGTCCCTATTCTTCTCCTCCCTATTGTTGTCACTTGAGCTTTTGCTGCTTGGTTACACCGAGACTGACAATATCCACCAGTATTTTGTCCCTGGCCCAGAAACCATTGTCTCCAAATTTTGTTTCATTATTTATGTTTTCAATATCCAGTGGCTGACTGAAGCATCTGCTGTAGAGTGATAAGGCAAGTGCCTATTGAGGAGAGCTGTGCTGCTGCCTGACAACGATGGTTTGAATTATTTAGGTTGTGGTTGGACAAGCATTTGCAAAAGGCAGGGTATCCATGAAGCACTGAGGTGACTTTATTTATTTCTCTGTTTCAGGTTTTTTTAGGTGCTTGCATCTTTTAATCCAGATCCCAAAAAAGCTTAAAGCCTCCGTAGATAAGTCAGCAGTGAAGAAGTAGCTCTGTTCATTGACTGGAGGTCTCTGGAGGTTTTCTTGTGGGAAACTATTTGGGATTGGAAAAAATAAAAAAGGATGAGGGGTTCACCTTCCTTTTAATTTTCTGTGGGGTTTGTTTTGAAGAAACTTTGGAGTTTGAGCATTCATTTTCTCCACTTATTTAAAGAGCCAAGGTCTGACTTATGATCACGACCAAGCACTATGCACAGTACTCTAAAATTACATTTCAGCAAGGTAAACTTAATCAGCAAAAAGAAGTAGTAGGTGTTTTCTCCACAAATAAAAGACATGTGCCCTACTGAATCATTTACTCGATTACAGAACAATTATACCAGCAGTGTTATCTTCCTCATGTATCTGTAATTGTCACAGTCAGCCAAAATCCCCCCAAATTCTTCTTATATCTGCATGAAGTAGACTTGTCATTCAAAGGAGTGGAAAATACCTGTCCAAAAATATAAGACATCAGGCATGAGATCTAAGCATTAAAAATACACAACTAAGAAAGTACAACTGATGCCTAAGTAAAATTTGCTTAACTGCAGGCCTCAGTCAAGGCAAGAGTAATTTTAAAATACTGCATTGCATGTCAGGTTCAGGTCAAGTATTAGAGAGCCAGCAAAAACAGTTAAGTGAGGTTCTTCTGTACATGTAAGAAATAATAATAACTATATATACTGATATTGTGATAAATTTGCCATAACATCAAGTCTGATACATTATTTTCACACATTTCTAGATGGAGATTTTACTTTCAAAGTAACATTTGTAAAATACGGATATATGACCTTAAGACAATTTTTAAATCATTTGCCTAAAATGTTTCAGAGCTACTATGAGGAAAAGAGGAAAAAAGAATTGGGGTTTTCCCCTCATGAATCAACATCTTTTTTGTAGACAGGTGGCAGGAAATAATGGTGAGATGCAACCCTGGGCCTGATTTTAAATATTCTAATGAAATTCAGTTTTGAGTTGCAGCACGTTCTGCCCCTGACCTGCTTGTGAGGTGTGCCATGGTAAATGCATTTGCTTCATCACATGCTTGAGTTGGCCCCTGATCATAAAAGCAGATTACATAAGGGTGCATGTGCAAGAGGAGGAGGAGCTGATTGTGCGCAAGCCTGGCTTAGTCATGTTTTGCTTGGCAGCTTTCAGCAGTGAGGAGGAAGGGACATAGTTCCTATTTTCCTGTCTAAGTGTTGAAAGTTGTCAGCAATTTGCTCCATCAGAGCCTCTGCATTACCTCTGTAGGTGCAAAACCCTCCACCCTCCAACCAGGGCCAGCTGGGAACGTGCAGGTGAAACACCTGGGCTTCAGGTGTTTGTGAGTACTCAGAGATGGTCCAAATACCCAGGTCTGACACATGGACTGCAAAAGGGGGCTCAGTTGTGCAACCTTTTTCCACTTCTCACAGCCCTCCTGCCTCCACTCTCCCAACTTCAGGGATGGGGTCTGCAGCCCTGAGGTATCTCAGCATCTCTGCAACTTCAGAACATGGGAACAGCTGAAAGTGTACCAGAGCAGGTCATCCCTCTGCAGAAGGTGCTCTGCTCTCCATGCAGTACCAGGTGAGGTGCTTCTTTAAGAATTGTGGAAGCTGCACCCAGTGTTGAGCCTTCAACTGGAACACTGTGTAGCAGTCTGGTTACTTGAGCTGGATGAGTTTTTCCTGAATGTGGTGTGGAGCAGAAGAAGGGTAACAAGGGTGGTCAGAGGAATTAAGGGCTTGTGTTGGGAGTTTCTCTGTCTAACCCAATGAAACAAAAGCCTAAGGTTGGTTTCAAAAACATACAGGAAGGAGAATTGCTGTTTCACCCAAAGGGCAATGTTGGCATGAGAACAAGTATATAAGTTGTTCACAGATAGATTTTTGAAGGTTTCTAAACATCAGAGAAGGGGCTTTCTGCAACAGCACTCTGGTGAAAATATGGGGAACCAAACCTGGGAGCTTTAAGGTGCCACTTGATCAATTTGTGAGAGGTGATAGGTTGTGATTGCCTGCAAAGGCAGGGAACTGGTCCTTGTGACCCAGGACATCTCTCTCTCTCCAGTATTCCATCAGTTTTAAAGCCAGAAGAGCCCATTAGATCATCTGGCCTGAATTTCTGTATGATACAGGCCATAGATCTCATCCAGTTACCCTTTGCTGAGCCCAGCAGTTTGTCTAACTTAGGCATTATCTTACCATCACCAGAGAAAGAAACATTATATATATATCTATTTTTAAATAGATATAATTTTGATCACTATTTAAAGAGAAGTGAAGGCACATGGAGGCACAAGTGATACATGCAATATGGAAGCAGATGAGAAAACTTATTTTACGTCTAGAAGAAGTTCTTGCCTGTAGACTTCAGCCTACAAGGGTTCATCCAAAAGAGCTGTTTTTACTCCCCTTGAAGAAAAGAGGAGCTGCCATTTTCTTGCATTTGATCAATCCAGAGTAAGGAAGGTGAGCCAGGCAGACACTGCACATTGCAATATCCCTGCCTTTACTGTCTTGTCACTTCAGGGGAGCTAATGAGGAGCAAATATGGGGTGAAAAGAAAGCTCAAGGGATCTCCATCTGTGAAAGCCAAGGCTACTTACAGGAAAATCTCGGCTCAACCAGGAGGGAACCTTCATCTTTCCCATTTTACATAGAGGAAGTACAAGCCACAGAGTATAAAGCTTTGCTCAATTACATTAATTACATGTTGGATCTCAGGAATCTGGAGTTTTTAAGCTTTCTGTGCTTCCAGGCACAGGCCCCCTGGAAAACACTGCTCTGGACCTAAAGCCTTGAAGAAGACTTATAAATAATGAGTTAGAAATCACAAATGTGTAGTGAGTTAGATGTGTGTATTTTCACTGGGTGATGGGTTTTAAATTTGAGGTTTTTATAGTATAGTAGTGAATATAGGACAAAATGAAAAATTTAGGCGGTGTCTTTTTCTTTGTTCATTTTTTTCTTCTTCCTTCTTCTTCACGGAACTTAGGTAGTTGTCTTTAGTTGATCAGTCTAATGTCACTCTAAGCATCGTGAAAATCTATTATTGGGACAAAAGGATAAATAATATAGATGTTAAACTTCTATTAGTTTGTTTAGCTTTAAAAGGCCTTGAAGCAGGCTCAGCTTGGGGCCATTTTTCCCACTTCTAGCAAAGAGCTAGAGGTGCTGTCGTACTTTCTGTAATTTTTGATACGATATAATAAACATCCAAGCCCAAACACGAAAATTGTCTCAATCACCTTTCTAATAATCCTAGCTCTAAAGGAAAACAAATGAAACTAATAACAAACCACTAATAAGTAGTACAAAGCCCAGCATACACCCCTACAGAAGTGAGCATTTTTCTGGGATTGTACAAAGATATGTGTGTAGTGTTTGAGAGCCACACTTGACCATGCTGTTCTGCCTTTGTCGAAACCTCTGAGAGCCAGATGAAGCCAACCAGTTTTTCATATAATCTGTTTCATTGACAGCATAGTAAATGGCCTCTTAGCAAAGAGGTTTCTCTTTGGAAAGGATCACTGAAGAGTCATAAAAGCAAATTAAATTAAGAAACATAAAGCAGAGTGCCATGGGCAGAGGGCAGAAGAATATACTGCTGTTTGTGTGTGATCTAAGAAGTCAAAGGTACTCAGTTTTTCCAGGAATATCTGAATACTTTCATAACTTTAAAAAAAATCATGGCACAGACTGTTTAGAGGTAAAAGCAAAACAAAACCAAGTGGGGCCGTGAGACATGATGCAATTTGCATCTAAATACCTTTTAAAGATAAGAACGTGTTCAGAGGAGAACACAGTATTGCCAGTTCACAAGACTTACTTTCTGGTATCTTTGTGGGAACCAAATGAATTGCAAAACATCTGCAAGGTCCAAAGTGTCAATTATGCCTTTATGTACGTGGAGGAAATGTCACATGATGAAGGCAGTCATTGGACATGGTCAATTGTAGGGTTTTATCCTTTGCTTAGCCTTAAAGCCTCACTCAACAGTCAGGTTAGACAATGGCACTGTCAGAGCGGGAGATGGATCAGTTTGGCCACTCAGAGGAGGTGCTTATCAGCACAGAAAGTGTCCCCAGCCTCAGACAGCACTGACATTTTGCTTGCAAAGCCTGGCTTGGGGCGGCTTCGAACAAGTAGGCTTCCAGATTTGCACATCTAGAAGCAGCCAAACGAAAAACCGAGCACAAAGCACAGATATCAGCTAGGATTTGCAAAAGGAATCATGCAAATGAAGTCATTTTCCAAAGTTTCCCTTAAATCAGATCTGTGTTTCTTGGTAAGATTTCTCCTCCACAATTTATTTTTAAAAATGCCAACTTTGCAGAAGCATCTTGCAGGAACATATAAAAGGAGGTTGTGCATCATTCAAGGACCGTAGGAGCTGCCAAATGAGAAGAATGGTTTTGAAAGGCCCATATGTGTGACTCTGAATGCCAAATATCCTCATTTTAATGGCTTGTGTGTTACAGTTTATATTGAGCACTTCAACAAGTCCCAGTAATATTCTTTCTGGATTTGCAAGCTTGCACTGCTTCTCCAGGAAACTTAAATCCAGCAACATCTGTATTACACAGTTCGTGTGTGTTTTACTACTGACAATGTCTGCACAAAACAGCATCTACAGTCAGTAAAATAGCACAGAAATGCCACTGGCACTGTTTCCAGCTGCGCTTCAGGCTGGGCTCTGATCTCTAGTTTACACCATGGTTAATCACTCTCCAGTCCATGCTATCCATGTGTCAGCTGGCATGTCTAGGTCCTTCAAAGCCCACACAGATGCTGTCAGAACCTGTGTGCAACAGTCAACTGCAAGAGGGGATCTATAGGGGACATTTTTTGTGGCAGTTAATGGAGCCTATTTCTGCAGAACCACCAGAGAATCCTGCCAAATGGGACAGTTTCTCCAAAGTTTGGTTTCTAGGTTTTTTGAAAAGAAAATCAACAGCCTGAACTGCATCAGCCTTGTCAACTCCACAGCTGCAACCATCATCCTCTTACTCTTTAATTACACATTGTCACATGCAGATTATTGGCATCAGCTCCCCTCCCATCATGGAAGCTTTGGACTGAGCTTGTAAACATTATTTTTAATTATTATATTACTGCATCACTATAGATGCTTTTGTAAAGCCTGCGTGACTGGACAAACGTGTCTGGCTTCACTCTGAGTGTGTCCCACCAAATGGGATGCCATTTGCAAGATATGAGCCAGGCTGGATAAGAAAATGAGCAGCAGATGGGGGAAGGAGGCAGGGAGAGGAAATATTTGGTAAGAAGTAACTAAGTCTTTCTGGCACATGTGTTTGTGCTGCTGGACTGTGGTGTTGTTGGTGATGACACTGCATCACCATTGTATAACCTACACCAAAAACATAGGAGCCCAAATTATGTAATTTGTAAAAAGTATTTTTAGAGTCAAGGTAGAAGTCTGGGACAAGGGATTCTAGATCTGTGTGGTCCAGGCAAGGAGATAAATGAGCAGAAAGGGAGACACGCAGAACAAGTGTTTTCTATTGCTTCAGAAAGTGTGCAGCCAAAACTGGAAATTGAACATCAAGAGCAAAATCTATTCTGAATTGGAAGAGCCTTCACACTGTTTTAACCTGGATTTTTGTATTTAGTGTAGCTGTGTTTACCAGTGCAATGTGAGAGGAGAGCTTGGGGGAGATTTTACCTGCAGGAGGAGTTCAGCCCCCTGCTGAACTCCTAATCTCTGCATCCTCCTGCCCTCGGACTACAGAAGCTGTTCTGTCTAAAGTACTGGTCAAAAGCCTGGCTTAAATTAATATACCAAAGAGGAGAATGATGGTTTTGCTCTGGTTGTTACAAGCTGTCAGTGACTAAACAAGTTATGACAAGGTAACCTATACACCTAAAGAAGAAAAACAACTGGAAAAGGGATAGAATTTGCTCTGCTGTGGAGGAGTAAGTTGCCTAGTAATCAAAATGACAGCATTTATTTAAAGTTTGTTGGATAAGCCTACCAAGACAGGTATTCCAGGAAAGGGTGGAGTTCATATCACAATTCCAGGAATGGAAAGGATTTTTATGAAGGGAGCAGACACAGATCATGATCTCTGTGAGATAAACCCACTGGACAGGTCTGAAGTGCATCACTGTTCGGGATGGATTACAGCAACACAAGTTTGGCTTGCATTTGTAAGGGAGCATGAGGAAAGACTGCTATACAAGACAGTTCTAGCAGCAAAATTACTTGAAGGGATGATTCCTGCAAACTGTTCTTAGTTTGAAATGTATGACAACAGTTTCCCTGTGCCAATGAAGCTTGTGTAAGTAATATCTCTGCAAAAGAAAACATTTAATACAGTACAAAATCCAGCATCTGATGGTGAATGGATCAGGCTCCAGTCTTCAAAACCTCTCTAAAGGAAAACAGTAAATGCCAGGAAGGGTCAGACTGTTGTCCATCATCTCTGTGGGAGAAAATGGCTCATATTTAGGGGAGGGAAAATCATACAAAACCATACAATTTCTAACTGGAGAAAAGTGTCTGCTAGAATTTCTTATTTCTGTGCTGGTTAATATCTTTTCATATGTTTAGAAGAATTATCTAACAACTAAACTGAACTCAGTATGTTAGTGTCTTGTTCCTCTTAAGATCTTGTCATCAAGAAAACAGCAAAGTGTTTAATGGACTCATACTATTTTGGGCTCTTGAGAAATTGATGAGTAACCAACCAATAGCAGTAGATTCCTTCAAAGCTAGTTGTGCATGGAAAAATGCAGGTTTATCAGGAGAGAAACTTGTATTTCTTCAAACTTTTATGCAGCAGGGTCAGTGACTACATCATTCCTGTCCTCTGCAAAGGGGGAGATGAATGCAAATGGCTCCTCTCATGAGCTCTTTTTTCACCTGAAAAGACTCCAATTCACATATTTTACAAATCAGAGATTTGTATATAAGAGATGGACTGTTTGTCACACACTTACCTCATAGGTAAAAAGTGTTGGCATGTACCAAGCATGCTGAGAAAACACCAGATGGGGATTATCCAGCTGGTAGTTCCCTATGGATTTGGGAATATTGGTGGCACTTCCAGCTTTACTCTGCCTTAAAGATTAGGATAGAAAGTTAGGAACTACCAACATGTATATTTTGCTAAACAAGGACTGTTTTTCCTCCAGCTGCCTTGTGCCTTCTCTCTGGCAGATTCACTGCTCATAGGTCAAATAAGAAGGCAATTTTTGCCATCATCAAAATGAGGATTCATTAAGATTGCATAAATCCAAGCCTGAATGCCTCCTGTTCTCGTGGTGAAAATACTGTTAGAGGGTGTAGTGGGAGCTGAGCCAGGCTTAACACTCTCCTGGTTACATAGACCATAGGATGAAGGTGGATGTCTCCAAGGAAACCAGGTTGCCACAGCAATTTGCTGCTAGATACCACACTGTGGCTTGAAATGAATGGTATTTAGGCTATGAACAGGCAAGGCAGTGGCTTAAAACAGCAGCTATTACTTCACCAATGATGATCTGGTGATTTGTTTTCTGAGTTGCAGCTTCTGAACGCATAGGGTTACCCAAAAGGTTTTGGGTTTCTTTGTTGCAAAAAGGAGCTTTTTAGCTCTTTATTTGAGGTGGAGTGGATGTGGGAAGTGTGATCAGATTGCAAAGCATCCTGAAAGTGGACAAAACCTGGTTTGTATGCACCTGGCACATAATTGACTTCAGCTTGCAGCCTCTGAGCAGTGTTGTGCCCTTTGCCAGATCCATGATGTTCACAGGTAGCCAAGCAGGAATACCCCCATGAATAAAACTCCTCCCTGCTGGCTCTTTGCTGCCCTCCTTACCTAATTCCTGCACAGAGCCTTGGAAAATACCTTGTTCTGGGTGAGTAGCACTACCAGTGTGTTGCCAAGGAGGACGGAGGGGCACCTATCTATGGGTAATGTTTTAATCTTTCTGTGTTTATCTATAGAGGAGTCAACAAAATACTTCATCATCTCCTTTCTCTGTTAAACACAGGTAAGGAAAGCTTAGGATAGTATTTTCTTGTGGTGTATTTTGGAGTTGTTAGCTAAGTAGGTTTGCCTCTAGTAGAGAAACTTGCTCTATGCTGTTTATCAGGAAAAGATCAAGAGCAGAAAATGTGCACTGAGCTGCCAAAAAGCCCCTATCATCTGTGATGTTACCCTCAGGTACACAGCTAGGTTTTAACCAGGTGTGGTCTATAAGGAAGCCATGCAATGTTCCATTCGGCAGGTGTAAAAAAAAATGCTGCTGATAGAGAATCATTTCAGCTCTTGGGGTCTCAGCAGTTGCTCAGTTCAGGGGCCTCTAGGAAGGAGCCATGGCAGATCAGACTGGGACAGGTTTTTGGCATATCCTTCTTCAAAGTGCAATGTCTTGATCCCAGATCTATCCATCTGTGTGCTCCTTCTCCATCTCAGGGCTCACCACTTACACTGGGAATGCTCCCCCTCTCACAGACCCATGCACAAAAACATGTTAAGGGAAGTTTCTTGTCTCTAATCAGCAATGTCAGGTCCCTGTGTTTCAATGAACCCAGCCTGAACCCTCCTGAAGATGGATTCTGGCAAGAAGGAAGCACCAGGCAGCCCGAACTATGGACTAGTTGAGGTCCCCACCATAAGGAAACAACATTTTCCAAGTCCACTCACAATTCTATCCTTTAGTTCTGCACTATTTATATTAAACTTTTTTCTTTTTCTCTTTACACACTTAGTGTTGGCCTCACCAGTTTATTCAAATAGCATTTGTTAAGATTTGAGCCTTATCTCCTGTGTTTGAATACTAGGTCTGTCCCTTTTTTGTCCACTTATCTTTCTGGAATTCTGTATGTTTTGGTACCTCTTATTTTTACTAAATACCCCCCTTAAAAAATACTGCATTTGATTTTGCATAATGGTAGATTTTGCTTCTGGAACAACTCTACCACCTTTCTTTGGCCAAATTACACGTGTGTCAGTTATTAATGAAACATTATCTAACATGACACTTGGAGTTTTTAAAATTGATCCAAAAATCAACATTTAAGTACTTTAGCCAGGTGAGTGATAGCAAAATTATTGTGAAAAAGCATTACCCTCATTTTAAAATCACTTCAGGTGTTTTTGTGTAATGAAATTAAAACTGTACATACTTGTCTTAAAAATCATCAGGGTTACTCATATTCTCAATGTTATCGCTGGAGATTTAAATGTGCTATGTGCTCTGTGGCCAATTAAAACACTTGCTCTGTGATTTTTATTCTAATTGCTGCAGTCAGATTGGAGTCTGCGTCTGGAGGAGTTTGGGAAGAATGGAGCAGGTGAGAAGCAGGATGGCAACAAGGGTCAAACTTTGTTAATTCACAAGCTAAATACAGGAATATGTTTCAGTGAAATATAAATTAAGCTTTAAGAAATCAAACCTTCTAGCCCAACCACATGGATAAGCATCAAAGGAGTCAAAACTTTATTATTGCCTTCACTAGTCTTGAAAAGCAGACAAAAGAGTCAAGGTTTTGGAAGTGCACCTGATGATCTCAACTAATAATTTTAAAGTCCGTGCAATTTGCTCCTTTTATTAGAAATTTGCTCCCTGCATTGGAAAGCTGTCTGGTACAAATTGTTTCAGTGAACACCACCTTGTTTGAGAAGTCCAGCTGCTATGAGAACAGGAGCAGTACAAAGATCTCTGTTTTCTCACTCCAGCACGATTAACTTCCCCACACACACCTCCCTTAGCATCTTGCAGGTACTGGTAACACCTGCTGCATTAAGCATCACATGAGTTGTATCTCACTGGGGTTGAACAAGTGACTTTAGCTCCTGCTGGGTGGCTTTGGACAGGTGTCTCTGTCCCAAAATATACTTATTTGTTGCCCCTTTTCCACCTGCAGCTCTTCCCTTGTAACCAGAGACAGCACAGGTTATCTCCACACCCCTGTTTAACGAGTCTGGAGTAGCAGTTTCATTTCTTGCTCAAGGTTAAGGTCTTCACGGCAGGAGCCTAAGTGGAATTCCTCACACACCTCTTCACCCAGAAACACAGCAGCATGTGAGAAAATGTTGTCAGTGCCTCTGTTTGTCCTGCCCTCACTGCCTTTAGGTTTATCCCCCAAAACTGGGAGGTGGAATTGTAGTGAGACATGGTGCCACCTTACACGTTTGTTCTTCTGCTCTCTTTTCCCAGGTGGATGCTCAGCAGCTTTGGGCGGCGATGTGTCTGCGGTGAGTCCATTCTAACGCAGATTTTTGGAAAATGGCTCAAACGATGTTTTTTTCCCTGGAATGCCTGGATGCAGGCGATGCAGGGAGCGCGTCCCCACGGCTCCCATCCTCCTCCACCACCTTTGGGGCTGTCACGCTCGCCGCTCCAGCAGCAGCAGCCGGACGTGGGCTGTGCTGGGGATGTTCGCCCTTGCCGGGAGGAATTGCCGGGGCTGTCAGTGCTGCCGTGGCGTTGGCGGGGACCCTGGGGAGGGTCTGTCCCCTCCCGGCGTGCGGGACGCGGCGGGGCCAGCAGAGGGAGCGCACACGACGCGGTGCTGTTGCGGCTCCCGGCGGGGGCTGGGGGTGCTCGGAAAGGAAAGAATTCCTCAAACCTCCCCGTCTCGTCCTTTCCCCATCCCGGCCGCAGCCCGCGCGAATGTGATTTTTTTTCCATCGTTTTTACGCTGCAAGGCAGTCTGGGCAGTTCCTGCTGCGGGGCTGAAGCCGAAACCTAAGGGTTGTGAGTTTGGGCTTTGTCCTCCAGAGCATCTCTTCTCTAATTACACTACAAAATCCACAAATACCTTTTTAAACAGGCACCATATCTAGGAATGTCATCCCCAGTGTGCCATTGATGCTTTAAATGTGACCATCACCTCTGTAGCCCTTGTGAGCATCTCTGATTACAAGTGCTGGAGCTTTCACACTCTGATGGGATATGCAGCCCAGAGAGTGACAACTGAGCTCAGTCCCAAACTCTAGATGGCCCTAGATGCAGAATTGGTTGAAATAAGTCTTTTGCATGAAAATGATCGAAATTTAAAAAGAAAAACAGGTCATACAAAGGAAAGAAAACTCTTGAAAATACTTAGTCATTAAAAAAATATATATTTCTGCATCTGCCACTCAGAAAGCACCAGCTGCTTCATACCAAATCCACCCCAAAGAGCCTGTGATGTGAGACCCCAGACTCATAAACCAACGAGGAGCTCTTCCACTTGCACAGAAATCCACAGATTTAGGGGAGCCTGCATGAACCATTTTGCAGGAAGCCAGTCACACAGATGGGCAATGTGACATTGGTTTATCCATTGCCCTTCACTATATTCTTAGCCCCCCTCTCCCCGTGCCCTAGCTAATCTTTATTTTCCATGTACAAAGAGAGAAAATGGCTACTCCAGATGTCTCTAAGCTCCTCTCAAAAGCCATTATCTGGCAGGTCTCTCTAGAGGACTGTGCTAACTGTGGGAGTGTTGCCTAGTGGCTAATTGTACCTATCCTCTATTTTCATGCTTCTAACAGTGAAAGATCTGGAGCTGTCTAATGCATTTTCAAGCAAATCACCAAGACAAGCAATAGCAGGGATGATGGGGAAGGGAAAAAAAGCAAATGTTGGAAGGACCTGGGCATTTTTGTGAAGGATTAAGACTAATCAAGCTTTGATCTGCAGAGCTTTTTTTTTCCTTCTTCTTTCCTTTTCTGTCAAGCCCCAAGCATTCCTTGCCCTGTGAATGTTTCTTGCTCTCTATGTTTGTGTTCTTACTGTCTTTCTCTGACCTCCCTAAGACTTGGCTTGCAGCTGCCAATGTTTCCCCTCCATCCAGACTGAGTCTGTGGGCTGTTTCACTCCCAAACTGTCTTCAACTGCACCTTCTCAATTTGGAGGGAGGAGACACTCAAAAGGAGGTGAAAAGAATGGTCTCTGGCTTACAGAAGTCCCAGGTGTTTAGTGATATGGCAATGCCTTCTAACACAGGGATTTCTTCTGCCAATTCTCATTTCTGAGTGCAGTCCTATCAGAAGAAGGTAGACGAGATCCATGTGAAGGGGAAAGGAGGAAGCTTGTGTTATTCCTCTCCTGTGCACTCTCAGAAACCTGGCGCTCTTTGGAGGGTGACACAAGGCAAATCTGAAACAGGCTCATCCTGGAGGAGTCTGTGATTGCCAGGACAACCTATGCAATCACAGATTGTGCCATCCTCTCTTATATTCCCCTAGTGGGGCCGAAGCATTTCCTACCCTCAGCCAGGAGCCCCTGGTGGTCCCAGCTGCACTCACTCCATGCTGTGACTGGGACCAGCAACACAAGAGGAATTGCAGCAGTGATGGAAACTCGTTCCACTGAGCTGTATACATATTAATCTCCTGTCCAAATCCACCAGAAAGGTATAAATATGTATCCTGGGATTTCTGTGCTAAGGCTGGAAGGTGGGAAAAAACCTTTGAGGCTAAGTCAAATCCATATTATTCTTGAGAGTTTGAGTGCTGTATCAGGACACAAGGTGCACAATCACTCAAAGCAAGGGACTGCTTGAGGCAGCAAACCAGCCTGCAGTCTGTTCACCAATTCCAGGGCAGTGGGGCTGCTGTGGTCAAGGCTGGGATACAGCAGCGGGCATCAAGGAAGAGCTCTGCCTTGCAGAGGTAGGTAGCACTGTGTGCTTCTGGAATTGTCCCTTTTCCCATCAGGGAGCAGACTGTGTCAGCATGTTTGTGCAGTGTCCATGGAGCAGCAAAAAGCTGTCTTGCCTGCACTGACCAAAGTCTTCCAGCTGGCTCTGCCCCTAGACTGTTGTCAACTCAGGTAAGACAGTGAACCACAGAAAATCAGATATTGAAATAGCCACATACACACAAGAAGACATAAATAGATACCATCTGTGCAGCAAACACAGAAAAAAATAGCCTCTTCTTAGACATATGTTTGAGCACTTCTGCTTTGGCTATTATCCCAACAAATATCTTTGGACAAAAACCTCTCAGTCTTTTTATTGTTTTACTAGAGAGGGCATAGATTTACCTGTGCCTATGCTTCCAAATAATACATAAGTCAGATTTACCTTACCCTCTCCTAAAGATCCCGTGACTTAATAAGATGTAGAAATTTGTCATTCTGTTTGTAATGTCTTCAAGACACTCAACTTATTGTAGTCTTATCTAAGAAGTGGGTCTACAGCTGCTCAGGCAGGCTTTTCTTGTTGCTGGTACAGGTCTTTTTAGTCCTATTGCTATGTGACAAAAATTATGCTTGTGGCTGCAGCACTCTGATCCATGTTTGATACCCGGTTTGGAAGTGATTGTGGCTAGTACACAAGTCCCAAGGGTAGCCAGAGGAGCCAAGCCATTGCCTTCAATTAGGTGGCCCACTTGGCTAGGGGCGCTGCTGCTTTATTCAATAATCTTTATGATATTTTTTCTAATCCTCATATGCTTTTTCCTGCCTTTAACAAACCCAAATCCATATTTTCTGCCTCCCTCAAGAAAAAAACTCAACCTTAACCACTAATAAATTCATTTGGGGGACCACAGAACATTAACATGAGGCAAATATGAGGCAAAGAAGCAAAATCAGCCTGCGTGCCACCCGTTTGACAAGGATCTATCCAGCTGTGGAGGGCTCTTATTTTACAGACAGTAGCACTCGCTGTGCTTAAAATACACCTCGAGGGCACAGCACGGACTGTAACATGTTAGAACCCTGTGCTGAATCGAGAGCCAGCCCTAAACCTTGAGAAAAGGGATGGTTGCTGCTCACAGCTTCAAGTGCAGCGCAGAAAGGACCTAAGAAAGAGGGGGAAAAAGCAGGAAAGAGCTTATGTTTGGATGCCTAGGGCCATCTGCCACCACAGAAGTACAATACTGGATTCTTGAAATGTAAAAATAGATCTCAAAAGAGACATGTTTTAATGAACTGAACACAAAGGAACGTGGTCGAAATAAACTGAAAACAGAAGCAAGGTTCAAGGATCTGTTTGTTAAATGAACACCCGAAGCCAGAATATGTTTTTAGTGCTGGAGAATACTGGCTGTCTGGTTCCTGCTAAAGCCTCCAGTCTCTCTTTGGGATGCATGTGGGAGAAGGAGGGGTGAATGGCAGCCCTTGTTTGTCCTCTCTTGAGGAATCTAATTATGTATCAATTGATTTCAAAGCCTGGAATAGTAACTCTCTAGAAAACACTCGCTCAGAGACATTGTTCCAATTTTCGCCTGCTCATAATTTATTCACCTCCGGTTTCAATGAGAAGGGTGCTCCCTCATACTGATTCGCTCCCTACGCGTTGCACAGAAAATCACAAATTTGTGGACTTTAAAAAAACAAAAAACAAAAAACAAAACCAAACAAAACATGCACACACAGAGCAGCGCTGTGAGGCGAGGGGAAGGCGTCTGGGCAAGCGGGAGGGAACAAAACGCAGCTCCTGCCACACGGGGCTCACGCACACCACTCCGGTGGGCAGACCCTGGGATGCCCAGCTCCTGCCCTTGCAGCTTTGGAATTACCCTGGGGGGGTTGAGGGAAGCTGTGAACCCCAAGGGAGCATTGCCACTCGCAGCACCGCGGTGCCCTGAGCATCAGGGGGGTGAGGTGCAGGCTGCTGCTCGTCTCCTGTTGCTCAATGTGCAGAAAAATCAAAAATGCTTTGGTAGCCCATCCTGCAGCCCTGCTGCCACCCTGCCTGCCCAGGCCATCCTGGGGTTTCTCTCTGCACTGCGGCTCTGCGGGACCCCACGGATCTCCAGCCACCCTGGAGGATCCCATGCCTGGGTACCCACGCGTCACCCCCGGCTCACCCAGAGAATGGGGGGTGACCAGCCAGGCCCACGGCCCTGTTAGCCCACGGGCCATGTGTGTGTGTGTGGATGTGTGTGTGTTTGGGGTGGGGGGTCCCCCGAAGCCACAGCTGTTCGCTCGCAGCGGGAGGCACCCGGTGCCCAGCGCCGCTGTCCTGTGCCCACCCAGGGCAGAACCAGGGCCCCCAGCCGGGCAACCCCTCCCCCAGGGGCTGGGCCACCCCAAAAACCCTGCAATGGTAGGGGGCTGGGCAGCTGGAATCCATCCCTTCCCCCTCGCCAAAGCAGCCGAGCCACGAGTCTCCTGTCATTCAGCCTTCTGCCCGGCTGATCACTGTGAAAAGAGCCGCCCCGGTGACAGAAACACATGAATATTGACTGCAAACAAACCCCGGGGGAGCGGCACCTGGGGGGCTGCAAGCGCCGCTCCCCGCCCCAGCCCGCGGGAACGCGCTCACCTGCACGCGCGTGCACGTCTGGCCGTGCATGCCCAGCCGTGCATGTCCACCCGTGCGTGCTCACATACGCATGCATGGTCCCAGCCGTGCATGCCCAGCCGTGCATGCTCACACACCCATGCATGCCCAGCCATGCATGTCCAGCTGTGCATGCTCACACACCCATACAAGACCAACCATGCATGGCCGGCCTCGCACGCCCGTCCAGCCCCGGCCCGGCCCGGCAGAGCCCCCCCGGCCGTTCCGCCCCCGTACCTGCGGCGGCCCGGAGCGGCAGCTGAGTCCATATAGCTGGTGGGTTATAATGGGGCTGTCCCCCGGGGGGGAAGCGCCATAAAAGAAACACGTTTCATTTACAAGTTTCCCCCAGCTGGCCCACGACTTTAGTCCTTATTCCCTTTCGGGAGAGGGGATGGGGGAGATGGCTTACCCCCCCGCCCTCTCTTTTCATGTATCTACCCCAGGCCAAAATCTTTGCTTTCGCTTCCAAATCTTCAAGCTTTCCCAGTTTAAATGCAAGAATCATGGGGGAAGGGGGGGTAGGAGACAAAAACTCTAACCCGCACAGTTTTCCATTTCTTTTGCGGCCATGGCATCCCTGATTATTCCTTTCCTCTTTATCATCTCCATTAAAAAAAAAAAAAAAAAAAAAAATTAATTAATAATAATTGCTTTAGAAATCTACTTTGGAACAACCCTTCGCCACCCTCCCCTCGAATTAAATAAACAGCATCTGGAAGCTGATATATCACCAAATGCCCCTCTCTTTTTTTTTTTTTTTCCCCATTT
>VZTT01023494.1:44040-55372 GCA_013400855.1 Buphagus erythrorhynchus
AGCCCCTATTAACAGCCTATTACTGCGGGTGGGGACAGGGAAGGTGCAGATTTAAATGGCCTCTCCCCCCTCCCTTCAAACTCAGACAATTTTGATGAGTGGGTTTTTGTCCGGATGGTTTGTAATGGTGACTGTTTTGGGGTGTCCCGGGGGGTCCGGGAAGCTTTAATTCGCTCACAAAGGCTCATTTGCAGGTCAATGCCATGGCACACTCGCCTCTCCCCTTTGCCTAAATCTCCTTTTGTTCCCCATCGCCTGCTCCTCATGCCAGATGGCCGCGGAAAATGCTAATTTTCTCTCTCCCCCCCCACCACCCCGTTTTTCTTTTTTTTTTTTTTTTTTTTTTTTTTTTTTTTTTTTTTTTTTTTTTTTTTTTTTTTTTTTTTTTTTTTTTTTTTTTTTTTTTTTTTTTTTNAATTGCAGCCCTTTGCAGATGGGAGCTGCGGAGTGTGTGCTTCATTCAAATGAGGTTTGCTTTTTGGTTTCCAGGCACGTTTCTAAAAGTCCGATTTGAGTCAGGCAGGGATTAGCTTGACAGGGAAGTGATCAGATTAAAATCTGTGCATGAGCTCGGCCTCCTCCCTCCCTCCCTTTAAAGTTCTCCTCCTTCCCCGCCGCTTTCCTCTCAGGAAAAAGGCAAATTCTTCCTGAGCATCTTGCCATCGGTGGGGTCATCGGCTGGATTTGCCTTATGAAAATAAAATGTTTTCTCTCTTTTTCAAACTTTCTTTAGGAAGGCAAGCGTTGGTGTTGATGGGAGGTGTGGAGTGGGTGCCACCACAGCTCTGAATCTGGGAGGGTGGGGATGGGGATTGTAGGTACAGAAGGGCACCTGCTGGCACTACAGCCTGGAAAACCCCCCAGGGGAAACCGAACTACCTCCAAACGTGTGATGGGGACGGGAGAGCCACCAAAACAGGTGGGCAGGAGATGCTGAGAGGTGTGCCCTCTTCTTCGGAGGGGTCACTCAGTTTTAGTAGGATGAACTTGTCCTCAAATGGGGTCTGTGGCCTTTGAAATGCCTTAAAAACGCGCTGAATTGCTTGCTCTCAACAAGGAAAAGAGTGCCAAAAGAGCAAAAGTGGGGTTTTTTTCCTCGTCTTAAAGACAGCTACACAGTGCTTGCAGCAACTACCCAAGATGAAACCCAGAGTCCTTCTCACGGCTGCTGAACGGGGTAAGCCCTGGGTCTGGGCTACTCCCTTTTGTGCGTATTTTGTGGGTACATGTAACTTGGAAGGGATGCTGTTCTTCACACAACGGCAAGGTGATTTTGCCCCTGGGATAGGGGTGGGTTTGGCTCCCGAACTTTCAGCGAGGAGGAGCTTTGTTCAAGGCAGGTCAGCCAAACAAGAATTCTAAGGCACTTCTGTATTTTGGGTGGTACTGGGTTGGCTCTGCAGCAAATCCCTCAGCAGTAGGAAAGGCCCAAGGATCTGCCCCAGTTGCTGGTGGGGTTGGATGTGGTTTAAAGCACCACCAAGATTTCCAGATGGACCAAGGCTGAGGGTGTGCAGAGGCAGAGCTGTAGGATGGCTCACAATGAAATCAGAGGTGGCACCTCCACAGAGCTGAAGTAGCTTGGCAGGTGAGCATTGCAATCTGGGCTCACAAAGTTACACGGTGGGAAAAGGAGATTAATGTCTGAAAAGTTTTAAAACTATTTAATCGTGCAGAGAGGCAAATTTAACAGACAGCTTATCGTTTTCTGTGCAGTCACAAACCTACACTTGATTTTTCCCAAATTATTTGTTTTATTATAGCAATATATATGCTGTCATTTACCCACTGATGCTGATCATGTTAATCAGCTGCATTGCTTGAGTTCTCCTTAGCTTTTCTGGCTTAATTAAAGCCAGCCTGCAAACACTGATCCAGGGGTTATCCATGCCTGGTAAATGGCTGGTACAGACACCTGGATCTGTGTCTGCAGGCTGGGGGGAGCAGCTCTGCAGCAGAAGTTGGCTGTCAGTACAAATTTATATACATATATATATACATATATATGTATGTGTGTGTATATAGGTATGTGTGTGCGTGTGTGTATATATATGTGTATAAATAAATAAATAAATATATATATATATATATATGTGACTGATTGTGCCCCAAGAGAAAAACCACAGCTTCAACTTTAGGACTTTGAGGTATGAAGGAATTAAGTAGTGCCATTGCCTACCAGGTAGGGTTCTTCCCCACCAGGTAGGTAGGGAAGGTAGGGAACGTGCATGCCATCTGCCTTTTGCCTCTCTCATTGCTGGGAAACCACAATTGATCTGTTAAAAATGAATTATTGCATTATCCTAATATTTATTTATTATATTGCATTACCCTAATGATTCTATTATTTCTGATATTGCATTATACTAGTTACTATTAATAGCTCATTGTGCGTGTATGGAAGCATTCTCTTTGGGTTAGCTAGCAAAAATAAAAGCAAAACTACAGTAGAAAAGGATTTAACCCTAGTATCTCTTAAATCTTTAGTAATTATTTATTTCTCTCTCTCTTAAATTTGTATTGGGGAGGGGAAAATCCCATATATTCTGGATTTTTGTTTAAGTTAGGTTTGTTTCTCTAAGAATTCAAGAACATTTATTTGTTTAAAGGCTTGCCAGTAAAAAGGCCCCAGGTCTAATCCCCTTTCTGCTACACACCAATGAAACTTAGGAAACTCTTTGACTATTGACTTTTTCACGTGGAAACCGATCTGCTCAAAATGAAAAGAAACCATTTCTTGGAGAGGAGAAGAAAAAAACTCTGTGAAACTCTGTTTTGAAGAAGTTGTCGTCCTTGGCCTGTGGAGTAGCAGCAGAAGCAAAGGCTTTTTGATCCTCAGATTTGTAAACTTGTAGACATAATAATGCCATTTCTCTAGTGTTAGCAGGTGTCCTGTCTGGAAGTTGCTGCCTCAGCCTCCAGCAGAGCTGGGAATTAGAAAATTGTCTGTCTTTCCTGAACCGTGAAGTGCTGCTCTTAAATAAAGGCCAGGTCAGATGTTAAAGGGACATTCTTGTCTCCTGAAGCCGAAATAATCTACAGTCAGGTCGAGAAATGAAGGCATCCTCCTCCCAAAATGGTCAATCTCTTCATCTCCCATTATAATCCGCAGGGTCAAGAAAAAGCCCCTTCTGTGCTGACATTTTGCAATATTTCTAAGTCTTTAATTAATCCAGCTCTGCATAGCTGAATTTCAGGGAAATATGATAATTGGGAAAGTTTTATTTTCTTCCTTTTTCTTTTCCTCCCCCTCCGCCACCACCCCCTTCCGCTGTCCTTCTTCTGATAGAATAGTTCAGTGAGCTTTGATCAAGCTTCATATATAAATTCTGTATTTTCTCTCTGCTTGTTAATAGCTGTTAAATGAAATTGGGATTATTATTTTTATTATTTTTAACCTAGTGCGGTTAAAGAGAATATTTGCACCAAGTCCTCGAAATCCTGCAGACAAGCACAAAAGCCAAACCAACAAGAAGGTCTTTTAAACTTGCAGCTAACTCCTTCTGATAAGGTGTCTTTGCCCGCTGTGTTTTATGGGTGTTTGCTAACAGTGATTGTTATGGAAATGATGCCCAAATCTCCTGTTGTATCCCCCTGCAGAGGTGGCTGCTGCTGCTTGGGGCTGTGTGCTGCACACCCGAGACCAAACACAGACAGCTGCTTATTTTATTTTATTTTATTTTATTTTATTTTATTTTATTTTATTTTATTTTATTTTATTTTATTTTATTTTATTTTATTTTATTTTATATTCACAGCAGAAAGGCACCCAGTCCAGCAGTTGTGCTGGTAGGGATAAACCTGCAGGGTGTTCCCCCTCTCCCCCCTGCCCTGCCCCACCACTCATGGACTGGGAGCTGGAGGGGGAATGTGCAATTTGGCAGGGGAGCAGATTTTGTGTCAGGCAGGTGCCTTTTGCCATCTCAATTCAAATTAAACCTGTGTTCCCCCATAACATCCAGTAAGCTGCGTTCCCTGGGTTCCTCACTCACGCTGCAGAGAGTAGTGTGGAAATCCTTTACATTTTGGAGAGGAGAGATGAGAGTCTAGCAAGGCAGAGGTGTGGGTACCACTGTACCCTCTCCTACAGCTCTCCAACCAGAAAAGCATGGTCATATCACCTCCTAATAGTTTGCTCTTGGTATAAAAGTTGGGCTTCCACTTTTGAAGGGATATGTGTCTGGAGTCCCTCAGTCAGAAGGAAAAAGAAACACGTTTTGCTTCCTGATGTGCAGAATAAAATAGAGAACCAGGGGCCAGTATTCCCAGTCCTGCTCACTCACCTGGGTGAGAGAAAAACAAAACCAAAAATAAACAAAAAAATCCAAAGCTTTTGGGATGACCAGTCAGCAGATGGGATGCTGTGCTGCACCGGCAAAACTGAAGTGATGTTAACTAGATCCATGTTTGAAAACATCTTGACTGAAGGTCCTAAGAAAAGCTGGCTTTGCTAAACCAATTACGAAATGTATGAAAACAACTTAATTCATGCTCATTGTTTTCCAGAATAAATTGCTCTAAACCTCAGTTCCCAGTAAGTCTAAAGCTGCTTGATGTGACCCAAGCAGGGACTTTTCCTCAGAACTTTCATGTAAAAATACACGCAGCGGTGGGGATGTATTCTTGGGGAAAGGTGTTTTTGGTTTCATTTGTTGGTTTTTGAGGTGGCTGGTTTGCACATTTATTGATACTAGCCCCCACAGAGAACAGCATGCAAGAGGAGCTGCATACTTATGTGCCTTTAATCCAATGTCAGTCAAGAACAGCCCCAAACACAGCACCTTCCAGTTCTGATAAACTCTTCTCCTTCCCCCCACCTCATAGCCAGGCGCAGAGGTGATTTCCTAGCCTTGCTGTGGTGTCAAGGATGCTGGAAACCACAGGCTGGGGCCAAGTGACAGTGCCTGCAGGAGTCCGGCAAGTGGTCAGCAGGCTGAGGGTGGGACCGAGGAGTGACAAGCAGGGAAAAAAAGATCTGGTGAGGTGAAAAGACTTGTCAAAGGTCAGGCAGTGATTTCTGTTAGTGCAGGGGCTTGGAAAAAAACAATTGAATATTTTTTAGGTTCTTATTGTAGGTTACATCCAAGAAATGCTCTGGTGTGATTGATACGGAGCAGTCGAGGATGAGGGAAGACGGGGCCTTGGCTCTGCCCCCTTGTGTCTGTGCATGATCATAAAATCTTTTAATTAAATGATCGCATTGAGTGCACAGAGAGAACGGTGCTCACTTTAATGAGCAGTTGCTCAATTTTGTTTTTCTCGATGTTCAATGGATGGTGCTACGTCTTATTAACTGGGCACTATTCAAACCCTGCTCAAAGACTTTATTAATGTCCCCACCAGATTTATACAGTGCTGCACATGGTAGTAACGCAGCACTTTCCAAATATTAATGGATCAGCATATAAGTGATGAGTGTTATTATCCCCATTTAATGATGGGGAGACAAGTAAAAAGAGACGGGAGCTAATAATTAATTTGGAGTGTTGGTCCAGGGTACCCCATAGCTGTTCATTTTCAAACTATGAGCTTGTCTGGCCAAAACCACATGCAGAGCTAGGCACTGTGACCCTGGCTGCAGCTGTGGATGCTCAGCATTTTCACAAGACAGACCCCAGCAGCTCCTATCAGCTGCCCAAAAAACCTGGGCACAATTAGCGTCTGCTTATGAAAACTTGAAGCACCTGGCCCTGAACTGCACAAAGCTTCTGTTGCAGGAATAGGTCAGGAGGAGCCAACTGTTTTCTGAAGAATAAAGGCCTGCATTCAAGTGTTTGCCCTGGATTAAATATGAAAGCATCCTTTAGCCCATTGCTTTGGTTTCTCTGGCAGGAGTTTATCCAGAAGTTTCACCTTTGCTGCACAGCCTAGATTAATTCTGAAAAGTAAAGCACTGGGTAAATTGGGTACTGTGTGTCCTGGGGGAAGAAATGGTGTGCATGGCTGTGAAAATGCACTGGGAGCAAAAGATCTGGGCTGAAATTATACAGACAGCTTGGGCACCTCCAGAACTTGAGGGTTTTTCCCCAATCCTCCTTTTCTGTGTAATAGAGGCGTAATGTGTGTGAGAGGGAGTATCAAGTAGGCTAAAGCAAATCTGGTAGGGGAGAGTGAGTAGTCCTGTGATGGTGTGAATGAAATCTACTGACTCCTCAGCAGATCTGGGGCAATTTTAGATCCCACACTGACCTGGGATATAGGGACTGAAAACAGGAGATTATTGTTAGCACCCATCTGTGAATGAGTTGAGGGGAGAGAGAGGATGTTACTGGATGAGTTTCATGGGTATTTGCTGACAGCAGAGATGTGTTGGGGCCAGGCAGCCTCTGAAAGAATGTGCAGGGTATAACTGTTGTGGCCTGTTCCCTTCTCTCCCTCCCTTGGTACACACCAGCAGAATTTGTGTCCTCTGCCCAACCTCTTCCAGTGTACCACAGCCAGGCCTCTGCTCCACCCACGCCTTGCTATCCCCATCCTAGGTGTCTTCTGGCACTACCTCCTCCTCATCCTCCTGTTCCCTCTCCCTGCATCCCCATCCTGGAGACTGGGGCCCACATGACACCACAGATGTAGATATGAGGCCATTGGTTTTCCTAGAGGAGAGGCCTGGCCGTGTGGATTGTGAAAAGTGGATCCAAAATTTAGTTTGTTCTGTGTTCAAAAAAGTTTGAGTTATTTTTGGTCTCTGCAGGGCCTGTTTCAGGGCTTTTACGTTCTATACTGCTCATCTAACTGTTTTTGGTATCTTTCATTCTCTTTTTCCAAAAAAACCTGTTCCAAACAAAGTTTCTTGGAAACACTAAAGGGGGCTAAAAATCCCCCTTGGTTTAAAAACAACAGAATAAACCAAAACATGAAGAACTTTCAATTGGGAATTTCACCACTGACACCAAAAGAGATTGTGTGGTCTTCAGTATTGGATACTGTGTGTGTGGGGAGAAGATACTTGATTCTTCTCCATCCTTGGAGAGTCAGATATAATCCCATCCTTTTGTCTTAGGTAAAGACTTTTGGTTTGTGTTTTGGCTCGCTCTGTTCCAAAAATAATTGTCAAGAGTAACATTTCTGAGCAGATACAGGAGGGCAAGACACTGGAAAACCATTTTAATTTTATCCTGTAGCAATAGGTGACTTAAAAAAACCCTGTTCCCCGATGAATTATTTTGTACTCCTTGGTTAGTTATTTCTTGTATGAATATATATATTTATATATGCTGCTACTCTTCATATCTGTTTCTTTGCTTTAAAATGGTCTATCCAATTTGCATTTCTCTCTATGGATCCTTCATATGAATCTCCCTGTGCAGCCATCCTACCAAGCAATCACAACTCATTGCAAATTATTTTTTTTATTTCTGTATCAAAACATAAGAAATTATTCTCTTAAAATGATGGGGTTTTTCCCCATTCTGTTGTGTACACCTCCTGCTCATTAGCAACAAATATTTGCTGAAGAAGTGGAAAGCAGCTTTTTGTTTAAGTGATAATAGAACAAGTTTTGGCCCAGAAAGAAAAATTGTGGCTAGGTAGGAGAATGATTCCCAGTGTCAACCATATGTTGCATTCATCTAACTGAAGTGGCTTAATTACTTAGTGGTAGATGTTGCTGAGCTCATAAAGATGCTTTTTTGCCAAGATTGTTTGCTGATAATTGCGTTCCCTCCCCCCCAAAAAAATTCAAAAAAATCTGAAAAACTTCATCCCACCAAGCTTCCCTACCAGTCTTCCTTCAGCACCCTTTCCCTTTAGACGCCCACCACAGATTCACATCGAGAGATGCTTGTATGAAAAATTTCTGGAGGTCCAGTATTGTTAAAGCTCCTGTCTTGGTCTCTCTTGGGGCAGGGGAGAAACTGCAGTAGCCGTGCTCTGCTCCTTGGGAGAGGGAGCAGTGGTGATTTTGGAGTAGATTATTCCTCTAATTGCGTAGCTGGTTTCAGTCTGGGATTAAGGCAGCTCAAATAATGACCTGACTTTTTGTAGCTGTAATGAGCAGCAAGCTCGGTCCTTCAAGACCCCTGATAATTTGAATCCTTTCCAAAAATATTCCTGTCATCAAATCCAAAGTGGAATTCGGGATTTAGCGCTAAGGGGTAAGTGGGTTGGCCGTAACAACCGGCAGCCTCCCTCCGCTTCTGCCTATGCATTCTCATGATAAAGGGTACTTTAAAGCCCCTCTGACAATGAATGAGTCCTAGTTAAATATTTCAAGAACTTCTTTACATGGTTTCCTCTGATGCATGTACTGTTGAGACATCTGTCTTCCGTACTAATAAAGTAGTCTAGATTTAAAATGAACTTCATTGGATTGCTTTGAAACTATAGGCACATATGGTTCATAATTAGCTGGATATCTCTTATAGTTAAATGATTTTTTTTTTCTCTCCCTCTCTCTCTGTCGCCCATTCGCATCAATAATAGAAGCAAACAAAGTTCCAATTGTTCCCTGTTGCGGGACATTATGTGCCTGAATAAATGGATGTTGGCTGTGTCTACATGGATTTGCCATATGGCTACAAAGGCCGAAAGAATAGGGGCAGTGTGCTTTGTGGCGGGGCGAGGAGGGCCGGCCGGGCTGGGTGGGGCAGGGCGCGGGGGCGGCCGCACACCTTCCCGCACCCCCGGGCCCCGCAGGGCTGCGGGACCAGCCCTCCCTGCTGAGGGCTGCGAGCCCCACGACTCCGCTCGGGCACTGCCCATCGCCTGGAATTATCTGCTTTAGAGCCCCGTGCCTAAACCGTCCCCGCGGTGAGAGCTTTCCTCCTGAGCCAGGCTGGGCACACCTCGTGCCTCCTCCGGCCGAGGTATTTGGGAGCTCGGAGCAGGAATCTTTCATTGCAAAAAGTCCTATTATTAGTTGCGGGCTGGGACAATGGAGGTCCCAAAGGCACCTGCTTTCATGAAAGCGAGAGAAAAGCCCATAAATCCTGGAGGATCCAGCTGCCTCACTCCGGGTATTGTTGGCTTTCATAAGGAAAGGGAAAAGCTATTTTTCTTTTCAAAGGGGGGGAAAATCGTATTGAGTCAGCGGCCACTGATGCGGGCGTGTAAAATAATCCCGTTCTGATTAAGCGATCATGGAGCTGGAGGTAATCAATGTTACTTTTACAGCCAGGAGCGTTTGGCGGCCGTGACAGCGGGGGAAGAGGTTGGGGGGAAAGGGGGGGGCAGAGAGAAGCGCTGTGACGGGGGAAGACGATGGGGGCAAACCTTGAGCCTTACTCACCCTGAAACTCATTCTCTCAGCTCCCTCCCCCCTCCGTGGAAGTGTATAATACACAGATCAGAAAGCCAGGGAGTGACGCCCTCTTGGTCTGCCACAGCTGCTCGGGTGCGCTCCCCCCAGCTCCAGTGCGGGGGTGCAGCATTTCAGAGGTGCAAATTTGGGGAGTGGAATCGGAAAGGCATCAATCAGTCCAGTCAGTCCCCACGTCCTGGTCCTCCTCCCTGTTTGCGCTCTCCAGCATCCCAATCCTTCAGCACCTGCAGCCAGCACCAGACGTGGTCTGTTCCCCTTTCCCGGGCAGCGCAGGCTTGGGATTCAGAGCAGGGCGTGTGCCCCAATCCCACTGGGCTGCGTGCAGATCCCACGGCTTTCACCTCGGGCCGTAGGGACGAGGTGATGCCGCGAAGTGCTGCTGGTGCATGGTTGTGATAGCACTGTCAAAACGCCGGCTGTTTCGTCTCGTGGGACGGCTTATTTTGTGTGAATGTTGTTTTGCTTTTTTACGTCTTTTAGGGCGAGGTGAAACTGCTGCCTTTCCCAGAACTGTTGTGTGTTTGTCCTGTAAATCATTGCTGGGCAAGAGGTACCAGGAAGTGCTTCCCTGCAGTAGCCAGGGCTCTGGGCTCCAGGCTGGGGAGCGAGCGGCCGAAAGAGGGGGAGGGGGAAGGTTTGCACAGCCACGACAGGGGCAGCCCCCCGTGCTGAGCCCGCTGAGGGCCATGAGCACCAGTCACCCCCGAGGCTGTCCCCAGCAGGCAGGCAGCGGCCCCAGCCGCGATGTGTTGAGGGGGGCGGCCCTGGCCCCTCGAGGGGGGGCAGACCCAGCCTCGCGAAGAAAGAGCGAACTGTTAAAAATAACCATTACAACGCGCCCAAAGGCTGAAATCAGGGTGTGACAAAGGGCGTCTGCTCCCCTGATGCTTGGGTTACCCCAGCAGAGCTCAGGAGCTTGACCTTGTTTTTAAGGGAAGAAGCCCTCCTCTCCCTTCCGAACCACACACCCGCTTCTCGCGGCGGGGCGCTGGGGAGGGAATCGCCCTTCCCCGCTGCGGGGGGGACTACCCGGGGCCCCGCGGCAGGGGGAGACCCCCCTCCACCGAGAGACTCGAGCTCGGCTGGGCTCCCCCGCCCAACCCGCCGTGGCTGTCCCCGCCACCCCCTTTCCCCCGGACTTCCCCTCCAGCACACACCAAGCAGGCTTGCGGCCGTTTCCTGACGTTTATTTAATTTTATTATTGAAGTTGTGGCATTATTTGCAATGGCAGTGGTACAGACCGGCTCAGGATCCATTGAAACAGATTTGTCTTCAAGTAAAGTCTACAAAATATTTTGATTCATAGCTACATCATATGAATGCAAAAAAGAAAACAAACCAAAAAAAAAACAAAAAAAAACCAAAAAAAAAACTTCCACTATAAAAATAAATTTACACTTTGTGAATAACAAAAGCAAATATAGTGCCCTTTGGCTTAACCAAAAGAAAAAAAAGACTATTGGATGTCAAAGTTATCCACGTTTCTGACATAAATAGAAAATATAAGTTAGTATAACTCTTAAAAAAGTTTTGTACAAATATACACTTGTTTTTTTAATTTTTCCTTTTTTTTTGCACTGAGAGCTCAGCAGATTAAACATTTCTTATAAATGACTTTTAAAGCTTTACACTTCTGGCCAGTGTACTCACATTAGGCATAATACATTTCTAAACAGAACGTCATACATTGCACTGTTGTACGATAACACTGCTCCGTGTGCGGCCGGCGCTGCGGCTCCGCTCCGGTTCCCGCTCCGGTTCCCGCTGCCAGGCCGGGCGGGCGCGGGGGGGGTCCCGGCTCGCCGCGCCGCCCGCCCCGGCCCCCAGCGCCTCCCGCGGCGGAGCGCCTCTCCCGTGGGTGCAGTAGTGCAAAAGTCTGGAGGAGAACAAAAAAGAGAAGGGGGAAAAAAAAATAAGCGGGGGGGGGGAAAAAGTGGTCTTGGTGTAGGAAATAAGTAAGACAGCGCGCAGAAAGCGCCCGGGCACCCTCGCTCGCTCCCGGGGCGCGTCTCACCTGGCTCACCGGAGCCGCTTGCGAGGGGTCTGCTCAGCCGGCACGGCGGCGGGGGACG
>VZTT01023504.1:1570-12579 GCA_013400855.1 Buphagus erythrorhynchus
ATTTACTTTTCAGTAGCTCAATGTTTAGTTGTCCTTATCTAATCTTATAATTAAAAAAAACCCAAAACAAAACAAAACCTACAAACCTCTCATGGTATACAGAGAAGACGTTTTAGAGAGCACAAAGAGGAAATCTGTGTCACTGAATGCAAAAAGCACCCCTTGGTTAAAATGCTAGCATGTCCTTTTTTCTGCCTACCTGGTCCTGTATGGCTGTGACCTTAGGCTTTACCTACCTAACAGGGCTCCCCTATGTACACACTGCACACACACTCTCATGATAAGCAAAGTCCAGATCTCTCTTTCTCTTCATTCCATGAAATCCATCAAAAACAACCGTGTCATCATCCCAGGAAGAAACCAGGAAAGCTGCTAGGCTCTACTGAACCTGGACTGACTCAAAGGTTTCTTCACAAAGATGTTAGTAGTCCCTGTCCTCTGTGTTGAAACTGGGGCACTGTGCATCCAGAACTGCAGCAGTACAGAGACCCTCAGAAGGGCAGCCTGATTCAGGTTCAACTGCATGGAAGTAACATCTGCATTTGCTTTTCAACTCTCATTTAATAATATATATGTTGCGCATATACAGGTGTGTGTGTGTGTGTGTATATATNAACTCACTCAGTCTCAGATGAACTCTCAGTCTCAGATCAAGTCCAGTGTGAATGGCAGGATTCCCAGAACTCCTCCAGAGAGCTGCTGGTGGGAGGCAGACATTGATTTCATAGTGTTCATAGTGTCATAGAATGGTTTGGGTTGGAAGGGACTTTAAGGCCCATTTCATTCCACCCCTTGCCATGGGCAGGGACCCCTTTGACTATCCCAGGCTGCTCAGAGTCACATCCAACCTGGCTTTGACCACTTCCAGGGATGGGGAATTGGGAAGCTGGGAATACCCAGCATCTCTGGGTAGCCTGTGCCACCTCACCAGCCTCACATTCATGAATTTCTTCTTCATATCTAATCTAAACCTACTCTCACTTTGAAGTCGTTGTCCCCTGTTCTATATTTATGTCCTCATGATCATTAATAGAGATGTTCACATAGAAATGTGTCTTAAGACTGAGTAGAAAAATGCCTCATGAGTCTAGATGCCCATGAGTTTTGGTGGTTGTGAAAAAAAAAACATGAAATAGTTTAGATTTATGCATATCTATTTCATCTAGACTTTGAGTCATCTCCTTAGAAATCTTGATTTCTCATCTTCAATTCTCCAGTTCATGCTCTTCTCTGGTGACTTCCAACACCATTCTCTAACTTTTCTCCATTCTGTGCAGTCATGGTGCCCTGGAAAGCTCAGTGATTCTTGGAGTGCAGCACATGGGAACTGAGCAAACAAAGGCCATTTGACAAATCCTTGCTGTGAACAGGACAGCCTGGACCACTTCACTCTCCACCCTTCAGCACTTTCACCAGCAGTTCTTTGGCTCCCTTGCAAATTCGTGTGGAATTCATTGTTGGAGATCATCTCTCTTGTCTTGATGTCTTTTAGGCAAGGCAGGGCTGTCATTTTAGGCCTATGAGCTATATTTGCTGGTTGATGGATGCCTCCACATTGCCAATTGAAAATCATCCAGAAGTCAGCTATAGCAGATGTGCCATGTAATTACACTGTCAAGGAAGAATTCCAGACATTGGCCTGGTAATTTTGAGAATCCATTTCTGTCCATCAGAACATTCCCAGTTATTTTTTCCTAGATATTAAGCATTTCAGCTTTTTTTTTTTTTTCCTTAACTGTGATGAAATATGTATTTCAGCAGAATTTTAAGACAGAAAAGCCAAGATAGATCTCATGTTATATTATGCCCATGGCTGACACATCTTGAGCTAGGAGTCTAATCACCCTAATCACCCTTCTTACCCTCCTTAAGGCATGTGAGACAGAGAACTGCTTGCAGTCCTTCAGAGCTGAGGTGGCACAACTCACCCACTGGAGTGATGATATTTTACATCTGCTGGCAAGGAAGCTTACAGTTCAACTGGACCTCTAATTTGGGGGCTTAATTTAAGAGACTAAATGCAGGAGAGCTGAAGCCCCAGACAGGCAAGGAGACACATATAATAATTTATTTTTCTTTATTAGACCTCAGATACTGCATGAATCAAAGCATGAGGTGTCAGAGTGCCAATGTTATAGCATCTGATATACTGTGCTTTGGGCACCCTCACATTCAGGACAGTTGCTTAGCAACTGGGATACAGGCTGAGGATATAGAGAGTCTGGGATCTTTTCTCTGCCCAACACGATTAGCATGACTTGGATAAATTACTTCACCTTTCTGTATTCCTCTTTCCCTTTATACATTTATTTATTCTCTCTCCTACCAGACGCTTCAGCAACCCCTTTGAAGATATCACAAGCCTTCATGTAATGAAATTATTCATCTCCTATGAAGCTGCAGATCCTGGACAATGACTCAGGTGTCACCTCCTTTTGCTACCTGTCTTTCACAGGTGACCACCTTCTCCTTAACTGTGTTCATCACCAACACAAAAGAGCTGCCATATTCCCTACATAGTAGTGACAGCATTTCAGCAGGGAAGCGCTTTCAGTCTGTGTATGAAAATTTCTGAGCACAAACCATTTCCAAAAATCTAAGATGGCATTTGGCAGAATGTCAGTAGACTTTATACAATAACACTATCCAACTAGACATATTAGGAGAGCAGAATCTGCAAGACAGCATACTTTTGGCTCTGTTACATATTCGTGCTACCGCCACAACCACCAGCACCAGAAAATAAAGACAGGTGGAAGGACAGTAGGGCTAACATTGGACCTTTGTGAAGGCATTCTTTGCTTGACTGATGGTTTGTAACTGCTCATCATGGACAGTGAGCTGTGGGGTTTTGTCGTCCAAGTAAGGAGCTCTGGCTGATCGGCAGATGAATGAGGAGCTGGCTCCAAAGTCTGTAACCCTTTGATTTCATGGTTGTTTTCTACATCCTGATCTCTCTGCAGCTGCCACCTCAAAGAACAGGGTGAGAGTAATTGTGTTGGCTTGCCTCCAAAGCCTGGAGGAGTAGTCACTTGCTACTCTCCCAGATTATCTGCCAGGCAAACAGAAAGGTTAATGATGTAGAGCTTGATTACTCTGGTAGAAAGAAAGCAGTCAGCTTGATCCAAAAAATCTTTATTGTGTGTGTAAGGGAGATGCATTAAAAGGATTCAGAACTGGAATACGTTGTCTCCTCCATTCTGTCTTTGAACATGGGAGTATTTGCCTTCTGGCACATATGGTCTTGTAAGTAATAGCTTTCTGCTGCGCATACATCTTTTTGCCCGAAGCTTGTTGTTTAATTTTAAGACATTTACAATAGTTTTGTTGTTAAGAAAGCCAGTCTTCTTCAATATCAGCAGAATAAACATTTGAATGTATGCATCCCTGGAACAGATTGAACACCATTAGTTGAAGTATGTACATATAAATACACGTTTTTATATAAAAATACATACATAAGCGTGTGTGAGAGACATTGTGTCTGTGTGTATGCATGTATGTGTATATCATAAGCACATGATTTTTGGTGGTCATCTCTGAGATAAATGTAAACAAGGTGAATCAAGTTAAATGCATCAACAACTCCAACAACCTCCCAGGAGAAAAAAAAAAAAAAAAAGAAAAGCAAAAAAAAAAACAAAAAAAAAACAAAGGGATAAGAAGCCAAAATAAAAGCAATCAGAATCTGCCAACTAAACAAATGAATAGCAACAAAACTAAAGGATTGGGAAGATAAAGGAGACCTTGCCATAGCTGGAGACCGTAAAGTTTGGTTAGAGTTAGGTGTTTAAAAAGGTTGGCTTCCTTTTGTAACAACATTCTACTTTGTGAAAATGTTTAATATTAAAAAAAGTAACAAAAACTAAACTTTATGAACCCACATAAATTGAAATCTTTCAGCCTTTGGTTGAAAACCAGAATATTCTGGCTCAGAACTGAACTACTGAAGCCAAAGTCCAATATATTTCCTTCCATAGTGGTTTATGGGCTTTATAATTCAGAATCATTTTTCTTACATTATTCCTTGAGGATCTGATTCTTTGGCAGAATCATATCTTGCATGATACTTAGAGAGGAAAAAAATATTTTGTCCCCCACACTTTACTCTACTGTAACTTCTGAGAAATTTAAGTTTTTCATAGGAAAGAAAATTATCTTTGAGATTGGCTCTACATTTTACCTACCTTATAGTAAAGGACCTGGAGGAAAAGAAGTGCACGATAATTTGTTATCTCTCTTCTCCTGCCGATTCCTGATTACTCTAGCACAGTTTGTGATTTGTAGCTAGTTTAAATTACTTTATCTAAGAAGTTTCCTCTTAGCCTTTTAACATTATCCATATTCTAAATAGAGTTTAATATAGTTGTTTTTAAAATACAAACTCCAACAAAGATATTTTTGTTGAGTACTGGATGGGTTTTTCGCTGCTGTTTAACGCATTGTTTTTTACTAGATTCTAATTAAATAATGGTATTTATTAACTTCTCCTTGAGTTTATACTTCTATTTTTTATGACAGTTAAGGCCAGATCAGGGGTGCCTGTACTGTGTTCCTCAAGATAGCTGCAGGTCTAAGACTTGGGGACTATGTCTCAGCCTCAGGGCAGGTGTGATCCCTGTCCTACTGCGTTGGCTGCTCATCTTTGTCACCTTGTGTCTTAAGATAAAATGCAATGAACATCTAAAAGTGTTTCAAGCACTCTTGGGGCAGAAAACCTCATTTAAAAGGAACAAAACATAGGAAAAACCAACGGAGCTTTAATGGGGAAAAGATAGTGCACTCACAGCCATTGAGAAAAGAGGAAGATTCTATAAGGCAAAGACCTAAAATCCAAGATGAAAAGATCTGTGCTCATAAGCAAGAGGGATACAAGTGAGAAAGGAGCGAGTGAAGAAAGAATTCAGGATAAATGAAAGCAGCTATGGAAAAAGCTCATCAAAAACACAGAAAATGTTTGGAAAAGCTGAAGGGAGAGGAAGGATGCCACCAAAGTTGCCTGGAAGTCACAAGCTGACAAGTCAAGGCAGGCTTTCAAAAACTAAAAAGTCAGGAAACGTCATTCTTCCTAAACATCTACTGAGGCCCTGGGGCACAACAAAGGAAATCCACTACAGCTGCATGGCAATTGGTAAATTCTTGTTATCATGCTATGTGCCAAACTCCTTTCTCTTTGCTTCTCTAATTCATCTGTCAGCACGTGGGGGTAATCCAGACATTGAAGTGACTTGTGTGCTAAAATGTCAACTGGGAGACAACCCTCAGCCCTTGATGGGGAGATGAATTTATAAAAATCTCAAAATACAGAGGAGAGGAGCAAGAAGGCTGGTTCTGGGAGGAAAAGGTGGCAGAGAGTGGGTGAAAAAATGAGGCCAGTTTTCCAAAACACAAGAGTTCAGTAATTAGCCCTAGAGCCATGGCTTTGAAGCAGACAGCAAAGATTAATATCATGACATCTGAAATCAATTTAATACTATCATTTTGAGTAAATAAGGTTTCAAGTTTCTACAAAACAGAGGCTCCATAGGAAAACATTAATGACTCTAATTTTTGAAATACAAATGATGCAGTATGATGTCTGTTGAGGGAGGAGGATTAGTATGTATGTGTGTGTGTGTGTGTGTGTGTGCGTGTGTGTGTGTGTGCATGAAAACTTTATTTTTATTTAACTGACAACAAATACAGTTCTACTTGATCTCCAGAAGCCACAGATGAGGATGTGTGGGCTTTCTGAGCTGGGTTACAGGCCACTGAGGAAACACAGAGGAAAGGGGAAAAAAACCTACCACTTTGCTTAGCCAGTGAAAACTCCTTCTGCTCCATTACCTGCACATCTTTTTTGGATAGCAGCCATCATATCTCTGGAATAAGACACAACTCTTTTCAAGACATTGTGGCTTTCTCTTGGATTCTCTTGGTGGTCCAGGTAGGCCAGGTAGGGTTTAAGAAAGCCCAGGCTTTGAGCTGGTGCTGGTCCATGGGTGGGGAGCTGGGAACAGCTGGCAGGTGATGCTGCTCAGGGACCCTCCACTGCAGGAGTCCTCCAGGGGCTGAGCCCAGCAGTTTTACAGGTGTCTTGTGCCTCTGAAGTGTCCTCCTTGTGCTTTCATGTGAGGCATACCTGCCCCTAGGGAGTAAGACTTCCTTAAAGAGGGGGAGGAATTTGGTATTTGTATTCCTTCACTGTCTTTGTGAGATCCCTGCTAATTACACCACTGGAACAAAACTGAGCACAACATTAAGCCACTTGTCCTTACAGGAGAAGGGATTTGGGTGAATTAACCAGCCCAAAAGATGTCTGTGAGGTACATTTAGGTACATTTCCTTCTGGGGAACATCTACTCTGCTCCCTTGAGTGAAGGCAAACATAGAAGATCGCCAAAATTAATGATTTTTAAATATCAGTTTCTGTTTGAATCATTTGACAAGACTAGGGCAGGCTAATTTAGGTCTTAAAATAAGATGATAAAACAGTTATCTTTTCAAAGACTGACATTAGTACAAATCTTTTTTTTTTTTTTCTCATTTTCATTCTCTCATTTTTAAAGGTGACAAATTTGATACAGTATTTATTACTCCAAATGGCAATATGACATACTTAAGAGCAACCTATGAAAACAGGGAAAAGGAGGGAAAATGCATGTTTTTTTGTGCATAAAAGTGGTGTTGGATGGAAGATTTCAGGATTTCCATTCCACTGAGCCTGTTTCCTCTCTTATGTATCTTTCCTCCATAAATTCACCACAGTGTCACTAAGTAGATGTTTAAATGTGCCTCCAGGCATTACCCTACACCTAATAATCCTAAAGTAAATACATTGTGTGATTGATACAAAGAAAGAAAGACAGCCTGCTTCTTTTTTAGAGTGATATAAAAAGCTCATGTAGATTTAAAAGGATAGAGCATTTCACTCCAGATGTCCACAGTTTCAATTATAGTAGTGTTATCAGTAGCAGGTGGAACATTTGTGTACTAGAAACATTATTAAGGAAAAGTTCACAAGATTGTCTTCAGATAACAAGAGCAAAATACAGAAAATAAGCTGTAATAGATGATAAAATATTAGGAAAAAAATAAGAAAATAAACTCAGTAATAGACCATAGGGCCTCACACACCTCTTCTAAAAATAATTTTCAGTTTCCTGCAAAACAAGTGATAATCCTTATGTCAGGTGTGCCCATTTGGAGATGGGATATATTTTAACCAGATATCCCAAACATTGTTTCAAACAAAGGACATTATTGCAAAGAAAAGTAAAGATTATTCTCATTTTTCAGGCCATGGTGTCTCTTCCCTTGCTCAGGCTGCCAGAAGGTTCACATTGGAACTCTTGCTTGCTTAGATTACTGCTTTTTTTTTTTTTTTTTCACTAATAGAATGAATCATTAAACCCACCTCATTGTCTTCTCTGTTGCTTAGCACGAAGTGACACTCAGGACGGCAGAGAGGGCACTCAGTGTCCACAGTGCAGCACAGTGCAGCAGAGCAGGGTGACAGATGGTCACAAAGCCAGTTTCCAATCAGGACCAAGCCAGCAGAGAAGCCAGGTGAATCAGAGTGGTGGGAGGCTCTGGGGAAAAAAGTTCTATGAGGGGTAGCTGAGGAGAAAAAGAGATTGAAGAGGAACCTTCTCCATCTCTGCCACTGCCAGAAAAGATGTTTATGTCAGGTGAGACCTGGTCTTTTCTCCCAGGGAGCAAGAGACAGGAGAAGGAGAAATTGTCCTTGAATTGCACCAGAAAGTTTATATTTGATCTGAGGAGAACTTTCCACACTGAAAGACAAGCTGAGCATTGAAATATCAGGATTGCATCAGCATCACCATCCCCAGAAGTGTTCAAAATATGAGTGGACATGGCACATGGTGCTATGATTTAGTGCTCATGGTGATATTGGTTGAAGGTTGTATTTGATGACATTGTGGATAATTTCCAACTTAATGATTATATAATTCAAAATCTTTTTGCCTGAATTGAGGATAGGATTATACCTATATTGAAATAAGTCAGATATTGGTCCAGGAAATCTTTTCACTGTGCTATTTCATTACAGATGAGCAATTAGGTTTCCAGGAACTCTCTGATTTTTTTTTTTCACCTGCAACTGAGTAATTTGTGATGAACATGTTGATAAATCATTCACATTTTTTAATAAAGTGAAAAGAATGGTCTGCTGCCTGTTAGTCACAGAAGCCATCTGTATTTCTAATGAATATTTTCCAAATTAAGGAGCAGAATGAGTTTATTTTTATATGTAAGTGAGTAAAGATGACTGTTTTGCTTATTTTAGAATTTTTGGTTTGGACGCTGTAAATTGTACCATTCATACACATTATGATCCTGAAGCACTTGAAGTCTACCACATAAATATATGTGAAAAACTTCCTAAAGCTTCTAATCTAATCATTCTTTTATTGCATTGTCTGGAGGTTTTCTTGTTCTTGATCTGTAAGGTCAGGAATCCCATATTTGATCTCTTGAACTGAAGGTTTCTTTGGAAACCTTTCAAAACAAAATAATAATGAAAAGAAAAATAAAAAACCAAGCAGAAAACAAAATGTTGGGCTTTAGCTGATAGATCATTAAAAAAAAATAAACCTGAGACCTATAATTTTACAGAAAACAGCTAGCTGGTCATGCTTCTCAATCCATAAAGAGGAACCCAAATCCTTCCACAGTAAGGCAATATTGCTGTGCTTGTTCTCCATAATGAGATTATCCAGGCCTATAAAAGAACAATTACATCACTACAAAGCATTTTAGGTTTTAATCTTCTGAATTCAACTGCTGGAGTCATAAAGGACCAATAATTTCTTTTCTCATGGGATGTTTTTTTGGAGACTTTTTAATGACATGTCCAATTTAGGATGATGAGAATGATATGCACTAGAACCAAGTTTTAGTACATGTAGCATGCATTTGTCTCTGAAGTCTGAGAGCATGTGAGTCATAATGGCTTCAGGTTGTAAGAAACATCAATGATGAAAACATTAAACCACAAAAACAAGTTGGCCTTATAATGGTTCATTTGCTCTGGAGAAAAATAAATAACTAGATGAAATCTCTTTTAATAACTAGGAAGATTATCATGGACTATTCATCTCATCTGGCAGACATTTGCAGGCTATCTCCTAGAAGATTATTATTCCTACATATTTATAAATGGCTGTATATATTTATTATTCTTTTATTTACAGCCATGCAATGATTCACTTTAAGATTCAAGGCAGGGAGATCTGTAGATCAAAACTCTTGATATTTAACCGTAGACAGACGGTGGGACAGAAATTAGAGGAAGGTAAATGATGAGAAATTTTATAACTGTATTCAAATCTATTAAAAACACCACAATAACACATTAACAGTGTTTCCTCAGGAAATTAGACCTTTTTGATAACTGAACCTTGGAGGTTTGGTAGCTCTGGATGTGACTAATGATAACTCTGAGCCTTCCAAACAGCCAGTTCAGAGGGCTTGCAATTTTCTGAAGCTAAGGTGATGTTCGCTGGAAATGGATCAATTTACAGACAAGAAAGTGATCAAGAACACAGGGGGGATTGGGCCCCAGCATGTGCCAGGGTATGGATGACAATTACAAGAAGAGAACTCTTGGATTCAGTAGATAATTCATTGACTTGGAACTTACACATCTAACCTGTAACTGGAAATCTTGTTCCAAGAGGCAGTTTCCTGGCTATAGCACTTCTGAGCACTGTCTCCCAGAAACCCCTTTGGGCACAAGCCACTTAGGATCATTTAGCAGCAAGTGCTGAAATAGCAGAGAGTTTAGGTTTTCTTTCCCCAACAGGGATGATGAGCTACAGAAATAGAAATACTTTGCTCTTTTGTCAGCAGTGGATAAAATATCATTTCAAATTTAACGAGAACTATTGTAAACAAACTGCAATTTTTATGCTGTACCTTAAGATGAAAGTCAGTTTGGCTGCTTAATAACCTCGCTCTAAAAAATCCATCATGAAAAACAAGTGACTGCAGGCCTCATTAAGGAAACCTAGCTTTTAAAAAAGTTGCTTTGGCAACTTTAGCTATCTTCCTCAGGATTATAATTCCTTCTGAATAACAGTGTGATATATGTTACATCCAAAACAAATGTAGTGCACATTCTTAGGTAAAATGATAAAAAACTGCTGTTGATGCTGGCAAGCATCATTTCTGCTCATCTTTTCCTTAAGTGAATATTCACTGCTCAGTGTCTTTTATGTATCATCCCCACAAACGTTTGATCATAGAATGGTTTTGTTTGGAAGAGACCTTAAAAATTTTCTCATTCTAACTCCCTGTCGTGGGCAGGGACACCTTCCACTATCCCAGGTTGCTCCAAGCCTCATCCAACCTAGTCTTGAACACTTCCAGGGATGGGACATCCATAGCTTCTCTGGATAACCTGTTCCAGAGCCTTAACATCCTCACAGTCCAGAAGATATTCCTAATATGCAGTCTAAAAATGTGTCTCAGAGTGAAGAAGGGAAGAAACAGCCTTGTGAGCCAGTTCAGAGAGAGGGCTCTGTGTCTAATATCTCATGGAGGACATAGGACACCTGTGTGAGTGAGGGATTAATAGTAGCAAGAATCTGTTAGAAAATTATGAGGTGAGAGCAACTGAGAGATTTGAGAAATTGCAGAGATGAGAGCAATTCTGCAGGGAGACCAAGTATCCATGGAAGGACCCAGTCAGTGCTCAATTTCTTTTTTTGTTAGCTTGATATTCAGATCTGAATGCGATGACATGATCTACTATCCTAGTTTCTACAACACTTTAGAGACCAGTCAGAACAACCTTCTCAGTAAAAACAGTCATTCCTAAAAACACTTGGAAAAAAGGGAGGTCTAGATGATTTAAAAGAGTAAAACCTTACAAGCACCCTAGAAAGGAATAAAAGGAGGATTTCGGAGAACATTAACATTGATTTATCAAAGAAATTGTAAAAAAGTTTGCAAAAAAAAAAAAAAAAGTTTCTATTTCTGAGTAGGAAGGACACTACAATTGT
>VZTT01023512.1:9590-26722 GCA_013400855.1 Buphagus erythrorhynchus
TAGGTAAGCAGTGCAAAGTGACAGGAAGCACAGACCAGAAATGGGATGTGAGCCAAGAGCAGGACACTCTGTCTCAGACATGCCACCAGAAAGCTCCTTACCTTGATTCAAGCCCAACAATAAACAACCTTCTGAAAATCACTGACATGTTGCAAAAAGAAGCACTGTAGAGGTGGCAGCTTTCACGAAGGCCGAAATTTGAATCCCATCCAAAATCTGCATGTTTACTTTCCGATGAAGACTTCAAGCCCAGATATTTGGATCAACATACAATATGGGAAAACCCACTTAGCCTAAGTAAGCCAAGCTTGCCACTGGATGTAAAGCATGAGGAAAGTGGAGTTTTGTTGCACAGACTTCGGCATCAAGAAGCATGTCTGCCTGCATGGAAACCAGAGGATGGGCCAAGGGAGATAACACTGCCTGAATGGAACCCTAGCTGTGAAGTTCCTCCGTACCAGACAGCACTGATGGAGCTGCAACATTCCTTCTCTAAGACAGCAGCACAAAAACATTTACATGATTCCATAAAAGGAGAGAGGAAAAAATCCTCACAGATACCACTACTGAGAGAAAGAGACACAAAAACTATGGTTTCAATGCTTTTTTATTTCTTTAACTGAAACACTCTTTTAAAAATGGAGTAACAAATAAAAAAAACTTTAATATGAATTGTCTGGCCTTTCCCAGAGAACCATAATAAATCCAGACAGTAAAGAAAAGAGCAATTAGAGTAGCCCAGGACATGTGCAGACTATTTGAGAACACCAGAAGAGCTTGAGCTAGAGGCTGTGAAAACAACTATTCTAGAGAAACACATTAGTGGGATAAACACTGGTTTGAAAAGAGTAGGTTCATTAAAGGCTAAATGGATTAATAAATGAGCATTACAGTCTGACTGGGAATAAACTTAGGGTGGGTATGACAAGATGATTTTTAATGTTCACAGCAGGGAGCTTCAGGAATAGCTGAGGAGAGAATCAGAAAAGAGGCTGCTTCCGTTTATGAAAGGAGCCATGACGCAGTTGCCAACAACAGCTGGGGATCAGAGTTACTGCCCCAATAAGGCTCTCTGCAGGCCCTCCCTAACACCAAACTTCCACATTAAAAGGATCCTCTGCTACTCTGCAGGGCATCAAATGCCAATAAGGACAGCACTGCCGTGCACACACAGGGACAAACATGATTCTTATGAGCTATGGAGTCTCTCTGTGCACAGCACATTCCCAAGGTCTCCATGCTCTAAGGGTGACTGTGGCCTCTCCAAACATACATTTCTGTGTCAGACTATTCTGCCTTGTATTTCAGACTCTTCTCTCCTTTTTCACTCATTGTCTAAGACAAGAATGTTTCAGAGAACTGGAAAGGCCACAGAGACAGTATTTAAACTGAAGGGAAGTCTGGTGGAGGAAGAACGGGATTTAGTAGTCCCTCCAGACATTTGAAGAACCTTTAGGATGAAGCAGGAAAGCTACCAAAAACATGTAATGTGTTATTAGGTGCCAGGCCTAGATGGCTGAAAGTGATCAATACAGTAGCCAGGGATTAATATTGAACATTAACTTGGGGGTTATAAAAAAATCCTAAGACCAAGAGATAAGGAAAGAACAGCTCTGCTGCCATGTTGTAGTCAAAGAGCTGTTTTAGATTCCTGAGAAGTGTAAACAAAAATCAACTAAACAAATACAATATATTTAAATATCTTGAATAACTTTTTGTAAAGATTCTTGAAAATAAGTAAGTGTCAGATCTCGGGGTTAGGATGACCCTGGGACCTGGGAAAATCTTTCTTCCCAGCCTGCACCTTGAAGAAGGAGTCAGGATGCGTAGCTTGTGCTTCTCGAGGTTGTTTATTTTTTCTTATCTATAACATGCTCTTTCTGCTCTGCTGAGCTCTGTTCTGCAGGTCGAAGCATGAGGTTCTGCCCCTCTGTGGGCTGGTGCTAGCATTATATACTACAAATTATGTGTACTCTGTTTACAATATTGTGCCAATATCTATCACCTATGTTGGACAGTGAGTCCTTACTCTAACCCAATAGAAAAGTGACACCATCACAATGAAACATGGATGACATGGAGAAGAAGAAGAAGGACAAGACACACCCAAATCCCTCCATCTTGTCCCCTGAACCCCAATCCTAAAAATCCCCTAAATTCTACTTTTCTCACCCTGTGATAAACCCATTACTATTCTACTTAAACTCTTGTGACCTGTAATTCTTCGCTCAGAGTTGGTAACTTTTCCCATGGGCTGAGATCAAAGGGACAGGTGCTATTGGCTCCCTGCCAAAGTCCTCGAGCCCCCTGCCACGGTCTCGAATGAGCCACGGCAGCCAGAGGGATGTCCTGGACTCCCACAAGGAAGCAGCAAAGGAAACTTTTGTGGAAAACTATCTCATAGTAGAATGCAAAGAATGACACTTAAATTGCTATTTTCTGTGTGCTGACAGATTTATGATGCTGCTACACAGATTTCAGGAGCAGAATATTGGAACAGCTTTTTCAGGAACAGCTCATATTGGTTCAATGCGTATCTTAAGAAGCTGCAGCTAAGTGGGGATTAGAGAAGCAGAAACAGCATGCAGACATTCATTAGGGTTTTTTTAAACTGTTAATTAAATGAGGGATTATTCAGTTATTTCCTAGAGAGAACCTGAAGAGGGAGCAAAACACCATTGTGTTTTTCATTGAGAATTTTTTCATTGCATTCTTCTAAGCTGTCCCATCAAGGAATCAGATATATTTCCCTCTCCCTTCAAGCAAATCACCAGAGCTCAGGAGACTGGCAGGATCATACCCTGAATACATGGCTCAAACAGAACCTTGCTTCCAGCTAGTCCTTATCCACTGAATATTCCCTTACAAAAAAGAGATACTAGCAAAGAATCATGGCACAAATCCTCTACGACTTTATTCCTGTGTGAGATCTTCAGGAGGTCAGTCAGGACACAGTGTCCCAGCAGCGCACTATCTTCTGTGCAATTATTCAGAGTACCAAGGGCTCCAAAGCTAGCAAAAGGATATAACTAAAATGACATGACAGGAATCAGAGACCTTATTTTCCATTATGAGAAGATACTCATTTTCTATGCCACCTTTACACATTTCAGAAACAATAAGGCTTTTAGTTGTTAAAACACGGGTGATTTATGCATTTATTAGGACACAAGAAGAGTACAGGGGAGCATCTAGAGGATTTAGTACAAAAGTAACAGAGCAGCATAATAAAAGACGAAATTTAAAAGTGAAGTATAAAGAAACTTAGTGCAAAGAACTGCTGAAGACAACTCAACCATAAATGGATTTTTAGATGGTTGTTACCTCCTAGAGGAATTATTTTAAAATAATTCCCTTGCCTTTTCCTCTGCTTTCAGTACAATTCAGGACAGCAGAAAAGATAGAATATTATGTTATTTGGATATCTTGCAATAGTTAGTTTTGTTCAGTATACTTCCTAAGTAACAAAAAGCAAGAAAGTCTGGGAATAGGATGAAGGCAAAAAGATTGACATAATTTTTTTAAAGCCTTACAGACATGTCCTAACAGCATAAGAAAAACATCTTCCACACTAGCAGTTTGGATTAAGTGTTCTCAGAGCTCTGAAACTCCATGTCTTAGGATTACAAACTCATCCTGGGTAGTTTTTGTGTCTGCAAAACATCCAGCATTCATCATTGTCAGAAACAGTACTAAATCCCTAACCTGATCTGATAGAACAATTGACACATACCTAAAGTCAGATGTAAAAAGAAGCAATGAAGCTGGGCTATTAAAATCTGATTCTAAAACTACCAGCCAGGTGATTTCTTGGTGACCAAACTCATGAAAACTTGACACAACAGTCAGCAAAACAAACATAAGGTCCTTACTGAGGGGAAGCTCACTTCTCCACTGACAGAAACACCCCAAGTGTTCTGCCACCTGCAGGAGTGACTTCCTCTCAATGAAGAAGAGTATGAAGAAGACAATCCATGAACATATTGTGTCAGGACTTGGTCAGGCTTCACATTCAACAGATCCTCCTGCTGCTGTACACAGAGGCCTCATAGCTCTGCAGAGAACTGGGCTTACACTTACAAGAATTAAGCCTGCCAAAGCACACCAGTTTCATTTCAGTGGGAGAGTGGAGAGAAATTTGACAATTTATGGCCTTACCTCTATTTATGTTATAAAAGGTTTCTCCTTTGGAAATTCTAAGGTAAGCATTGTAGCATGTTTCTTGTCAGATGCAATCAGACTTTCAGACAATGTTCAAGGACATTTATTATATCTCTGTTATTTTAAGCTTTCCAGTAAACTGTGGCAGACTCCACAATAGCATGAGACTAGCTCTAAAGTTAAAAACATAATGGACTTGAGAAAAGAATATCCTTTCATTTGCCTTTCAGTTCTTGAATCCCTAAAGTTAATTTTGAAGTTCTTTTCCAAAAGAAACACAGTTATGTCTTTAAGAAAAGCTGAACTTCTGAAAAATTTCTGGCTCCTGAATCTTTCAAATATGAATGACCTTCTTGGTTAACTTAATTAACTTTGTCCTTCAACTAAAAAAGTTCTTTTTTTTTTCCTCCTAAATTACTATCTTGAATCCCCTCTCTTTTTAACCTATGGAACTGGATTATACAGATTCATAATGATTTTCCTGATAGTACAACAGAAGTTGATGCAGTCTCATCCTAGGCCAAGTCCTGCATTCAGTCCTTTATTGCTATTCCGTGCTTCAGTGCAGATTACCCCAACTTCATGCACTTATGTTTTATTGTTTTATACTCACCACTCCTCTGCACTCATCCAAACAAGATGCCTATGTTGTGTTACTTGTCTCAAACCATCAGCTGATTACAGAGAAGTTGTATCCCACACATCTTATTCTGAGGTCCAAGGTTACTTGTCTGTGAGCCCACAGATAACAAAGAATTTAACAGTCTGCAGGCAGCCACTGGGGCAAGTGCTAGAGCAGGGCAATCCCATATCTCCACACAGTGAATGCAGTCATGGAGTCAATGTTCTCAGAAGTCGACAAAGAGCAACTCTGAACCCTCTATCTTATTATCTACCCAAGTGTCCACAGGTCAGATGAATGACAGAGACCTCTACCCACCCCAGTCCCAGGGACACTTTATCATACAATAAACGGCTGCTGAATAAATCTTCATGCTTGAGGCATAAAACCACAGCATCAAAGAATGGTCAAAGTACTTTGCCATTTTCACACCTGTTAAACTCATCAGTAAATTTATCACTCGAAAAGCCATGGCATTATAAAGCCATAGTTGTGCAATTGATTCAGCTAGGAAGGCTGGGCTATCTCCTGGCTGCCCACTCTGCTTTGTACTACGGCTGGATTAGCTGCTGTCTCTACCTGTGCCTCCTGTAATTGTTTTACAGCTCACTGTGATACTGAGCAGCATTGCCTCACCCTGTGCCTAAGTGGAACCTACAACATCCTGGCCAGGCAATTCTCATTACTTGGCACTCAAAGACACATTCTTATGTCCCTTAGTGCCAAGTAGTTTCTTTCACAGTTTCACAAAACTCACTCTCAAAAACACAGGAACAGCAGATACAGAAAGAATTCCAAGTTCTGCCTTCCTGTGCTAAGATCAAATCCTTTAACTGCCACTCTATATATTGGCTGTGGAAAATATTTTTATGTCCCAATCCCAAATAATTTGTCTTTATAACATAGGAATGGGACAATACAGCAGCAGTTCTTTTAAATGTGGGAATAATTTTTTCCTTTTCAATAATGGCAATTAAGCATTGAATGCAATCCAGATACTCAAGTCAATGTAACGCTTGTCATTAAAAAAAAAAACACAAAGCACAACTTTCTCAGAAACAACTGCACAAAGAATAAATACACTGCCACAAAAAAAATACTAAAAGCAAAATAAAACCAAGAATTGTTTGGTAATATGTTACACAAAAGTAGATGGTAGGCCAATATTTAGCTTTGTCTTAAGAAGGAATATAGTCACCTTTAGAAGCTGCAGCATCTCAGAGATTGCCCTTGCAACTGCTCAAAGCAGTTGCAAAATTGGCTTCTCTGTCTTAGACTGTATAAACCACAAGAAGCAGTAAAGATTAGAGGCACACCATTCATCAGGCATTTTTATTTCATTTCCTTTTCCGTCTCTAATGCTTTCCAACTTTGTTCCCTAACTGTTTGGGTTTCTGTCTTTCCCCAGAATAGCCTGTAAAAGACATAATAAACATAAGGCCAGCAGTATATTCCAAATGACAGGACTTGTACCACACAAGTGCTGAAAAGTAACCCTAAATCCATACATTTGCCACTGCAGAATATTCCTTTCTGAAGGATAGTAGCATAAAAAACTTTTCAAGCCCAGCCCAGAATAACTCTTTCATCTTTATAACCTGAGCTTTGTAAAACCCAGGAAGAGATACACCTTTCTCCCAAACAGTTACAAAGGCAAAGATAAAATCAGAAGAAACAAACAAACAAGCAAACAAACAAACAAATAAAGCAGGTTTTGTGAACTGCTTCAGTACAATTCAGAAATCATAATGGTGCAAATTAGTCAGTACTGCTTTGTGATGAGGTAATATTTATGAGTCAAGTCATAACTCCAACTGTTTCTTAAAACCAGCTCACATCACAATGACTCCAGTGCAAATCACACACTCCCCAGTGCTGGCACAGTTTGCTGATAACCAGCAACAGCTCAGGGTTGTCCCACTTTAACATGGTAAGGGGATGAAAATGGGCCAAGGTACTCAAGCTGCTCATGGATGATGTGATGATTTCCACAAGAAATGGTTTCCAAGTTATTTGTCAAAGACCAAAACAGAAGTTTAGCACAGAGGTGAGAAAAAAAAAATCACATATTCTCCTGAGTTCCAGCCTAGGTACCTTTTTTCTTTTATTTGCAGTGTCCCTCTTAAAGAGATCTGGATGCCTCTTTTGACATGTTCTGTTTATTATTGGACTTGACACATCTGGTTTATTTTTCCATCCTTTGGGACAGAATTACATAACGTTACACACAGAATTCTGATTGCAAAATAACTGTAGTTCCAGTGTGTAATGGCCTGAGCTAGTAAAAAGGAAAAGGTATTCCAGGTGTAACCACAGCAAATAACTGCAAGACTATAAAATATGAGCCTTCTAGGCAAACCACAAGGAAATAGTCTAATAAATGTTAATGTATGTAAAGTATAGAGCACTGAAATTGCACCCCAAGTCATTTTAGTTTACTCCAGCAATTCAAACCCACAAGGCCAGAAAACTCCTGCCTTTGTCTTCAGTGTTGCCAGAAGTCCCTCACTATACCCTGTCCTACACAGGAAGCCATATGTAGGATTTCCCATACATGTTGCAGATGCCACATTTAGCAGAGAAGGCAAAAATTTCACTATTAGTCTGTCCTATCACAGAGCATTTAAAAAAGTAAGCACTGGGCTCCTTGAACAACACCCCTTCCTGCACCTTCTACTTAACTTACAGGTCAGTTCTTACCACGTTGTTGCTCCAGATCCACCCTTAGTAATGCTCAAACGGGCTCAAACAGATACTAGAAATCCTCTCCATTCAAGATACCTCTTTTTACTGGTGAAAACACATCCCCTAGCCTACTATCTTGTTATATCAGGCAGAATTTCTACTTCCACTAGTAATATAGTATGGAAACCCACTAACACACTGTTTGTATCATTTGCACCTTCAGGAGAGGGTATTACATTATGACTGCTGGCAGCTACTCACACTGCAGACATCTATGTGGCCAGGTCTAAGGCTGAGAAAATAACAGTTCATTTTATAGACTGATTTTAGTATACTAATCTTTAGCACTGGAAAGGTCAAAGGTTGAGTATATTCCCTGAGAGCATTATTTCCTTATTTCAGAAGTTTAATAAAAAGCAATCCCGTTGTCTTGAATTAAGCTGCAGTTTTCAAAAACAGCTTCTTAGGAAAAACCTGAAGAAAATATTGCTACAATGTCCCTCCACATGCATCAGAAGGGTTAACTGTGAAACACAACATGCAATTCTCAGAACGGAGCATACTTATTTAAAAGGCAAAATGCAACAGAAATTAAGAGAGCTAAAGTTGCTTGGAGTTTGCATTCTGTGAAGAAAGGGAGAACCTCTGAACAGATGTCAGTGGACATCAGTCCACATCAAGTGCTTAAAGAAGCTTAAGAATTTACACTGCTGCGATTTCTTAGAGCAGCTTAAAAGGTGCTTTCAGCTCCCTCCTTCTTTAAAGATAGGAGACACCTGTGGTTTTATTATGAGTCTTCTGATATTCAGTTACATCTGGCCCTTGGAATCGTCTAAGACACAGAAGCCTTACTAAATGAAACTCAGTCCTTACAATCATGATAAAAAGTCTAAGTGTGAGAGTGAAAGGCACCATGAAGGTTCAAAACAAAATGACAAGTAAAAAAACAGAAGATGCCTATAGTTTTTAAAATAATACTTTTCCACCTCAAAATGATGGGAGTCTGACATGATTTGAGATTTGAGCTGGGCAACAACAGCAGAATTCAAGATGCTGATTTGAAGTGGTTTCATTGCACGTATTTCCTCATTCTTAATAAAGTACATTAATTTACCTGTATATAGTAAGCAAAACTTTTACTGTGGCCAGCGAACTGTCAATAAGATCACAGCATAAATTGTTAAAAGTTTAAGAATACATATTTTGTATATACCTTGTGATGAAGTGTTAGAAACTGCAAAAAACCTGTGTCTCATGTTCTAGAAACCACAAACTTTGGAAGGCAATGCACTGTCTGAACTAGGGAGTGATGATTTCTGAATGGTCTTTGAGTTATCTGCAAAATTCTGCCATCAGAGGAACCCCTGATGTATTTTTACAGTCCTCACTCCTTTCTGCTTCATGTTGACATTTCATGTGAGCCCTGCTCCATGGGCAATTACAGGGGCACAGCTATACCAGTTCCAACACAGCATAAAAGCACACATAGGAAAAAAATGTTTTTCAAATGCCAGACAGTGGAAAATTTTGACAGTTTTAATGTCCATAGTTAAAGCAAACAGATCAGCTCTTGTGAACACTGGACATTATTACACTGGGCTTTTCCAACAGCTCTTCCTCCTCCTTGTCAAGGAGAGTGAGATGGCAGTCATATCTGGAATTCACCATTTAAATTCTGCTTGGAAGGCTGCAATGTGTGAATATTGACATGTCCTCTTTTAGCACTACCACTGCTGGGCTGGTGTTTGGGACGCTTTCATCCCTTCATGTGGCAGTCCCTTCCATTACCCGCTCATCTTTGTCAGAGCAGGGTGGCTTTGGCATCTCACGCAGACGGAGGATCCAGCCACATACCTGCTCCGCTCCAGCCCTTTGTGGGGCCGTGCTGGCAGGCGGCCCTGGCCCCCTTCTCCAGGGGGACTTCACCTCACTTTGGCTACTGCAGACATCATTACTGCCTTGGCTCCCTTGGAGAAGCTTTTAAAGCTCATGGACAAGCTGGTGAAGGGTCTGGAGCACATGCCCTGCGAGGAAAAGCCGAAGGAGCTGGGGTTGTTCTGCCTGGAGAAAAGGAAACTCAGAGGAGACTTCATTGCTCTCTACAAGGGCCTGAAAAGAGGCTGTGGCAGATGAGCCCTCTTCTCCCCAGCAATCAGGGACTGGAGGAGAGAACACAGTCTTAAACTGCACCAGGGGAGGTTCAGGTTGGACATCAGGAGGAATTTCTTCACAGAAAGGGTGGTTAGACATTAGAATGGGCTGCGGAGGGAGGTGGCGGAGTCGCTGTCCTTGGAGGTGTTTAAGACTGGACATGGCACTTAGTGCCATGCTCTGAATGACACAGTGGTGTTCATTCCGTAGAATGGACTCGATGACCGGAGGTGTCTCCCGCCCTCCCTGATGCTGTAATTCCGTGATTGCTCCCTTTGCTCCCGCCCTCACGGCCCGACCGGCACAACAGGCCCCCGCCACCGCGCGCGCGACCACCGCGACTCCCCCGCCTCACTGCCCAGGCCCCGCCCACCGCCTCGGCCACGTGCCCAGCGCGCCGCGCGACCCTTCCTTCCACTTGCGCTGTACGCGTGCGCCCGCAACCCCCGCGCCCCGCTGCTGCGCGCCCCCTCCGCTCCAGCGTGACGTCTGACGTCACTCCGCCGGGATTGGAGGAGAGAGGCGAAGGAAGGAAGGAAGTCCGGGGGCCCGCCCGTCGCAACCTACCCCACTATCCTCCAGCGGCGTGACGTTGGCTGATTGCAACCAATCAGCACTCCAGAAGCCGGCACTTGATTGGTTGTCAGGGCGGAAGGCGGGCCGCAGAGGTTGGTTGCGGCGGTGCCGGGTTACATAGGACGGAGTACAGCGTGTCCTTGGGCGCAGACGGAACGGGAGGTGCCGGCAGAGCGGTCGGAGTGTGTGAGGGCGCAGCGGGGCAGCCGGGCAGGCAGGTGCGGGTGGGCGGCCGGGCTGCGGCGGGGCCCTGCGGGGTGGTGACGGCTAGCAGGGGCATGGGGCGGGCGGGCGGGCGTTGCTCTCGGCCGTGCTGAGCGCCATTCCCGCCTTCCGGGGCCGCGGCCTGAGGCGGCGGCCGGGGTGCAGCGGAAGGTCACCGTGGGGCCGAGCGGCCCCACCGCGGGCGGGGGCCTGAGGAGAAGCTCGAGGGCAGGCCGGGGGCCGGTAGGGCCGGAGCCGGGCAGTGCGGGCGTCCTTGGGTGCTCCCGCCTTCTCACGCGTGGCTGCTGGCGGGACCCCTGGGGTCATCCCGGGTCATGGGGACAGCCGGGTGCCCTCTGCCCTCCGGCCCTGCCCGGGTGTGGGGCTGGTGCGCTTTTTCAGCTGCAGAGGAAAAGCCTGCCGAGAGTCTTGTGCTTTTACACGAGGTCGTTCACGACTAGGAAACTCCTGTTACACTTGTACAAGTTGCGTTAAATTTGTTGTTCAGAAATTGTCGCCGTACCCTTTAAATGCTATGAGGCAATTACTTGGTCCGACAGAAGGTTTTTCCTGCCTTTCAGGCATGTTTATCACCTTGATACCTTTTAGGTAGTTTCACGATTCCATACTAATCTTCAAGCCTAGGAGCTGTAGGTTGTGGATAGACAGTGTGCCGGAGAATTGCCAGATTCACGTGCTGCATATGTTAGTTTTGTAAACCAGCAGGACACTTTAAAGTTTCAGCTCAGTCGGTGACCTTGAGGTTGCAATACTGACCTCTGTGTGTTCTTGGTCTAGTACTGACAATGGGAGACGTTGAGAAAGGCAAGAAGATCTTTGTCCAGAAATGCTCCCAGTGCCACACGGTTGAAAAGGGAGGCAAGCATAAGACTGGACCCAACTTGAACGGCCTATTCGGACGCAAGACTGGGCAAGCTGAGGGTTTCTCTTACACGGATGCTAATAAGAACAAAGGTAAACTTAAAGCTGCCCTTAGGGGACAAAAATACTCAGTTCTAGGTGATAGTTTTAAAAACCTGTCAAAAATTGAGCCAAGAACAAGAATATAAGTATTTACTATTTTGAATTTGTTAACTGTTTTGTTTTTTTTTTTTTTACTTTCTTTTAGGTATCACCTGGGGTGAGGATACTCTGATGGAGTATTTGGAAAATCCAAAGAAGTATATTCCTGGAACAAAGATGATTTTTGCTGGTATTAAGAAGAAGGGCGAGAGAGCAGACTTAATAGCATACCTCAAAGTTGCCACTGCAAAGTAAAAGTTATCTGCTGCCTTATTTATTTCACAAAGGAGATGGCAATGGAAATGTCTGTGATGAGATTGGTTTTTAAACTTTCTATTTTTACATGTACTGTGTCTAACCTTAAAATCTGTCTCACCCATCAGATAACTTTGCTCATGGTGGGTCACTGGAGTACACGCTTGTTTGGCAGCCATTAACTTAACAAAGACTATGTAATTGGGTTCAGTCGTCCTTGATCATAAAAATTAAAAAAAATAAATTAAACATTTCCTGCCTCTTCATTGTTTAAAAAAATATGTAAATAATCAAATGAGTAATTGCCAGCAGCATAATAGCTTTGACAGCTCAGCTCTTTAACATCAAAAAGCAGGGTGGTTTTTGGCATCTTCTGCCATACATGTTCTGTTATGTTAAAAACAAAACAGCAAAGTCTATAAAAAAACCCCAATCTCAATATAATATTTTTCTAAATTTAATCAATGCTAGGTGTTACAATATGTATTAATTTGTCTAAAGCTTGTGATAAAAATGCATTTAATCTAAGTACTGTTTGTGGGCTGGCAGTTGTGCCCAGCCACTTGTCTTTTATCTAGGAGAAGCATGTTACCTAATTCATCCAGACTTTGACAGCTGCATGCACCTGTAGAGCATAACTCCCCTTCAGAAATATCTCTAGTTCTGGCGTGTTGTTGATGCCCTTTGCTCAGTAAGTCTTCCGAGTACAGCCATTTTTAGTGTAAGAGAAAAACATCTTGTTCTGGGAATAAGAGTGCTAATGGCCAAGCTGAGAGTTATTTAATCTCCTTAATTTAGCAGAAACATTCACCTAGAATGCATTGTTACAGGCAGATGAAGGGGTGTAGAAATGAATGTGCTGGTAGACTGAAAAACAAGACAAAACCAAGCAGTCTTCCTCTGTGCCTGGCTGTAGCCACCATCACTACTTCTGAAGGTTCTGTTTCGCACATTGTAAAGCAGTATTTTTAATGTTTTAACTGCATTTTTTTCATACTAAATTGTTCAGAAGAATGTATTTACTGTGTACCAACAGTAAGGCATAATTTGGAGTAATCAATACTGTAAATTAAAAAAATTAAAAGTCTTGCTTGCTGTATGTGTATGAAATTAAGTGAAAAACAGTGGGAATGTAGAGCAAAGTTGGGTGTCCAGATTTACATCATTAGGAAACAGGACAAAAAAAAAAAGCTCCACGTGGAAAAAAAGTAAATTCTAATTGAGTTGGTTGGGGAAGTATAAATGTGGCAAAATTAGTATTTTGTGCCAGAGCCAGCAAAACTCTTTCAGGGATATGCTGTTTAACAGCATTTTCTGCTGTGTTCCGTGAGAGCAATGGGAGAAAACTCAAGGTCTCAAAAGCTGTAGCTGTGCTGTAGGATGGGCTGCATTTGATTTGTGTGAAGTAGTGTGCTTAATAATGGAATTGCAAAGGGCTTTACTCAGAGTAAATGAGTGAAAGAGCTAAGATAACTAACAGTGGTCTCAGTGATTGCTGCCATATGCGCTGGGATTATTTTTTCTTTCCAGACTAACCTGCAAATGGCATTTCTTGCAATTATGGATACAGTATTAACCAACAGCAGTTTTTTTACTAAAATCTTGTTATGAGAAAACTTAATTGTAGTAGTGGATTGCTGTTCCAATTTTCATAAGTGATGTTTGGCATAGCACTTCTATGACTATGCAGAACTGAGGTTTTTTTCCATGCCAAAGTCCTGATAGAGCAGTTGTAGGTACAGTTGTAGCTGTACCCAGCTCTGCAGTCTTCCAAGATGATGATGGTGGAAGAGAGAGTTGTGCATGGAGAGTTGTGACACTTTGTTCTGTTAGCAGCTTTATGAAGGAAGACTGTGATCTCCAAGCTGCTCTTTATGACTTGTTTCTTCTCTAGATCAATTAGGGAGGAGTATTTTTTAGTGAAGTGTGGTAATTCTGCACAGATTATGATTTGCAGCAAGTAAGGTACCCATCATCAAAACGTCAGGAGGAAGCAGTTATCCTTTGCCCAGAGTAAGCAGGGGACACAATTTAGCTTAGCTCTATCTGTACAAAGACAAATATTACTTTAGTTTTACTTAACACTGAAGATTGAAAAAATTTAACATTAATTCTAGACTCAGCATGCATCCTTGATAGCATGTTAGGGTAAAGGCCTTTTGGACCTTTAAAATTTCATCTTTCTATGTATACAGCCCTAGACAGCAATGGCTTAAAAGTTTTGTAGTAGGTAACTAGCAGCCATTTGCCACTAGAGAAACACGGTGCTATAGTGTGTTTACTAATGGATAAGCAAAGAATATTGAAAGGGAAGGAGGTTTGATTATCACTTGCGGTAAGTGTTAATGCAAGGGCTTGGTGAGTTCTTTGCAGGGTGGGAAGGGGGCATCATGATCAGTTACATAATCAAGCTTTAGTTCTTTGTTTCCTAGTTTATATTACAGAGTAGAGGGATGGGGTTTGCCTTTGTTTTATGAAGTACCAAGTTTAGTGGTTTTCATTCTGACAGTGATACCAGTCTAGACACTTGGTATTTCAGTAGTTCCTTTACAGTTCCCAATTAGGGAATCAAAGCACCACTGCCAAACATTGCACCATCCTATAAAAATTTTGCTTGGCTACTAGTTCACAGCTTTGATGGGGCATGCCTTTGAAACTGATCTTGTGATATTTTCACATGTAGTTATGCAAATGAATGAAGATAGTTAATGACTGGAAAACTTTATTTACTTGTACATAAAATTGAAATCTAGCGATACAGAAGACCTTATGTTTATTTAGTCTTAGTGTAACCACTCTACAACCAGCCTGGGAAAGTTCCATTTTTTGCTGCCTGTACATAATAACTGTAAATTGCATACAACTGTAAATAATTGCTTCAGATAAAGATCTTCATTTTGATAGATTTAGTCTTGTATGGGATTATGTAATATTGTTCCTTTTTTATGTGTAAAATACAGCATCAGTTTCTAAAAGACGGGTGGTACACTATCCTCCTGTTCCTAGGGGAGAGCAAAGCTCAATGAAATGCACACATTTACCTCTATAGTAAGGCTTGTCATTTGCTGTTATCCAAAACACATCCTAAAATCTCATCCAGGGCTAAAGGCAACAGAACTCTGTTTTACTGCATACTAAATGAGTTGAACCACTTCAGACTGATGTCCTGAAAACCAGATTACTCTGGGAGGCGGGCAGCCCAGAGCTAGCAGTAGGACATGTTAACCCTGGAAAAGAGTATGAAATCCTGTCCCTTCCCAGTGCTGCAATTGCTGAGTCAGGACTCCAGGTAGGTAGTTGTCACTCTGCTCATGATTTAGAGCTTGTGTGTGAGCACTTGAATGCTTTTTTCCAGGATTGTTCTTGTGACCTGAAGTACAGAAAATATGATGGTCACCTTTTGAATGATGGCTTTCTACTTAAAGGTCAGTGTCACAGGATGTAAAAAAAAGTGGGTGCTGTTTACTTCTGTAACACCATTCAGATTCACATGCTCAGTTTCCAGAAGGCTACACTAAACAACAAACTCAACCTGTGCTGGGAAGAAGATGCTCTATGCCTCTGTTGAAGCTGTCATTATGCAAAATGAGAGCCAAAAAGAAAATTGGCAAAAGAGGAACTAACTGTAGCACAGTGTTCAAAACACGTACCTGGGAGCAGGGAGGTGTGTTCTCTCCAGGTTATTTGTGCATTTAATTTTAAACAACCTTGGATAAAAATAAACCTGTCAGTGGAGATCAGAAGTCATTACTCTGCTGGTTTTACATCTCATTAAAGCTGTTCAATGCAGTTTGCTTATGTAATGTAAGCCACTGCTTTTTTTCCTTTCAGAATCACCCACTCTCCAGATCCATCCTCCCTTTCCTCTATGTGTTAAAGCTTATTTTTGTAAGTCTGTGCTGTCCCTGTCTTACTCCCCTACCACTCTTCTGCTCATAAGCACTCAAATGAAAAGCTGTTAGCAGAAATACCAAGCTGTATTCTCCCTCTTACAATAATTCATAGAAATTGGCTTCTGATGGCCCCATTCAGTTGTGAGTGTCTGGTGACAATTTCTTATTAAGATCTCTCATTGTTCTTAAGATATGGAACATTTATTGGTGTTTTTTAATTCTAAATTTTTAAGAGCTAACTAAAGCAGGTAGTTTTATGTGGCTTTTACCTGCACTGTGTCTCAGGGGTTTTTGTTAGTATGAGATATAGCAAGATTATATGAGCATTCCCTGATGTATAGTCCTTCCAGATAGGAAGAAAGATGCATATACGCTGCATTTTAAAGATGTCATGGTTCTCACCTATATGACACAAGTACCGTCAATAATCTGATGCTCTTACTTACCCAGATTTCATTGCAGGAATGTTCCTACCTTGACTGTAACCAGCCTTCTCGTGAAAGTGTGTCTCATATTTCTACTTCCACTGTTGATTTTTTATTTGGAGAATGGAGATGAAAGGAAATCAGACTTCTTCATACCTTGCCATGTTTCCTATAAGACTGTCATTTTATTTCCAGTTATTCAGTCAGTTTATTTGCTATTGATCACAGAATCACTGAATCATTTCAGTTGAAAAAGGCCTCCAAGATACTGCGTCCAACCTATGATCGACCTTGTCAGCTGGACCATGGCACTAAGTGCAAGCAATGTCCAGTTGTTCTTGAACACCTCAGCCATGGTGACTACCATCTCCCTGGGCAGTCCATTCCAATGCTTAACAACCCTTTCCTTGAAGAAATTCATCCTGATGTCCAACCTGAACCTCCCCTGGAGCAGCTTAAGGCTGTGTCTTCCAGTTACTGGTTGCCTGAGAGAAGATGCTGATCCCCACTTGGCTACAGCCTCCTTTCAGGTAGTTGTAGAGAGTGACAGGGTCTCCCCTGACCCTCCTTTTCTCCAGGGTGAACACTCCCAGCTCCAGCTCCCTCAGATTTCCTTGTAGGACTTGTTCTTCAGACCCTTCACCGGCTTTGTTGCCCTTCTCTGGACTCGCTCCAGCACCTCAATGTTTTTCCTGTAGGGAGGGGCCCAGAACTGGACACAGAACTTGTGGTGCAGCTTCAGCAGTGCAAGATAGAGGGACTATAATTTCTCTGAATATTAGATCTGTATTCCTTCCAGTGGTATTTTTACAGGAAAGGTACCACATTTTCAATTCCACAGATTTTTGCCATAGTGAAAAATTTTAATTCTAATTCTCATGTACAAAATTGTCACTGGTTAGCTTGCCCATCTGGCCTTTCTTCATTTCACATGTTACTGTTAAAATTTATACTTTTCATGTCTGAACTGTATGCAGCTTCTTGTACTTTACTATTCAAATGTAGTCTTTATTTAGACAACTCTACAGTGGACTCTAAAATGTACATCTTGAACTCTAATGTGGACTTGACTAAAGGTCAAGACTTTACTTGAAGAATCCTTCTACATTGTTTCAATTTTTTTTTTTTTTTTTTTTT
>VZTT01023512.1:31619-60762 GCA_013400855.1 Buphagus erythrorhynchus
TAAATAGTTTAAAACTTTTTAATAGGTTGTGGGGTTTTGTCTTTAAGTGTTGAATGCTTCTGTGATTCTGTGTCCTTTCCTGACTTGTTTCTCTGTGTCTTCAAAGTCTGTCTCAGAAAGGCTTAGAGGCCAATATTAACATTCCTTGCTTGAATTCCATGTTATGGAAGACATAGAAGAGGCAGCCCAATAATTACACTAAAGTGAATGTTTTGCTGCTCTTGCATTGAATCTCATATAGCAAGAAAAACTAATTTAATGACTGGAGTCAAAACTTTGGTTAAAAAGACTTCATATATGTGGAATCCTGGGTTTATGTCCTTTATATCCCTAGAGGGATCAACTCTTCATCCTTCATTTATCCAGCATTAAATAGTCCATTCAGGATGAGCTTGTCTACCATGAATGGATGCTGAACTTTCCACCACCCCCAGCACAGCTCCTTCTGAAAAAGTTGTGGTTTCTCCATTCTCTTCGAATGAAGTCTTGTCTTTGTTTTGCTCTGCTCTTTGCTCACTGATTGCTATCTCAAATATATATATGTGTGTATATATATATGTGTGTGTGTTTTGTAGTCTCTTGCTGCTTCACAGTTTATGTACAGATGATAAGAAATTTAAAGTCTGCAGCATATAAATTATTTCAATAATGATTACATCAATGCATGAGATTCGATGCAATGATGGATTTTTTTTTTTTAAGTAATGATCCCTAGTAATTCAGAACTCATAAATAGGATGCAGAGTAAAGATATGTAGCCAAGGAAAATGTTTTCAGCAATCCTGTTTTTGCAGCTCCTTTCCTTCTATTCAGATGCATTTTCTTGATTTGTGTCTGAAGCTCAGGAGGAAAATAATCAGCTTTTGTGGGATTTAGGCATTACAGTGGTTCTCTGTTTCTAAGCACTCAAGTAATAAAGTCTTTCTGAATTATCTCCAGCATACAGTATTACTGTCTTTCCAAAATTGTCATTGTAGTTGAGTTTAATGGCTACTCTACAGCTTAGAAGTAGCTGTAAAAATCAAAAAGTATGGCACCACAGCTACAGATTGAAATCCAGAAAGCTGTAGGTCTCACTCCAAGAAAATATCAAATGCATTAGCAGAACATGACTTCATTAGCAGCATTAAAAGTTATCATTTACGGGAAGGCAAGCTCTACTTTGGCAGATATTTCAGTGAATGACAACAGCTTCTTGAATATTTCAACTAATATGCATTGACAGCTGGTTTAGGGCATCAGGTCTAAAAGCATTTAAAATTACAGCAATGTTCCTTAGTATAAAGAATTGTTACTGCACTAATTTTATTCATTCTAAAAAGACATTTTTTAGAGTGTTTAGTGTATACTAATGTTCATATGTAAGTAAACCCACAGACACGTCTCCTAGCTAATTATGTTGCCCAGTATCTTTCTAAAATATAGTTTTTGAGGTGGGAAGGGGTTGTTTTGGTTTGGGGTTTTTATTGGCTGGTTAATTGGGTTTGGGGGGACAGGGTTTGGGTTTTTTGTGTCACTGTAGAAAAATAAACATATTCTACATTTTGCTGCTTTGTGACTTACGATTTTGCTAATGGTTGACTCATTTTTGGGACTGAGGAGGGTTGTATTTTTTCCTTCTGCTTCTCCTCCATCTTCACCTCTCTACGTGAAACCTACATGATGCTCATCATTCTTTCCTTCAGCCCTGGCAGGATTTGTTGATGATCTCTATGTAACCTGCAGTGAGTCCTCTCCTAGGCTACTGCCACTGCCACACTGAGGTTTAGCTTTTGTGACATTATCCTTCTGGGAACAGTAGGATAGATTTCTTGGATTGCTGCAAGCCACCTATCTGAATAAGAATATACCACTCTGCAGTTCAAAGACTGGTATTGTTTCCTGAGCCAGCAAACCAATATTGATAATATTTCTTAGCTCTTTTGACAGTTATTTTTTTTCTCTTCAATCTAATGATTGTTAAAATAATAGCTGGTATAATTTTGATTTAGGACAGCATCATTCAATGTTTCAGAAAATCAAGATCAATTTTAATTAGGCTTTCTCAATTATCTTTTACTTACAAGAAAAGAAAATCAAAGTGGGTAGAAATGCTATTGTGTCTCTGAGGAAATCTTATTTACACATGTAAGGCTTGATTCTCTTCTGTTTTATAGTGACACCAATGAGGCATAAATGTTAGGCACAATGTAAATGTAGACTGCTGTAAAAGCCGGGGGGGGGAAATAATTTGGGCTTAAGATGGGCAAAATAGAGAATATTTAGGTGCAGGTAGAGTTCATGATCTTCAAAGCAGAGAAGGTAAAGACAGAAAGTCCATGAATCTGAAGCAGACAGGAACCTGAACTCAAATCCTGCAGGCAAGTACAGAGGTAGCTGGTTGGATGCCCCTTCCCAGTCTTGCAGCAGTTATTTGTTTCCAGATAGGCCTCCTCAGTCAGCAAGATGTACAGGTAAGACATTTGACAGATAGAAGGGGAACATAACCATATCATGCAAGCCTTCCCTGCACCTCCAGGGACTGGGAAAGGAGAGGAAAGGCAGACACACTCTTCTGTTCCCATGTCCTGTTTGGTTCTGCCAAATGCACTTTGCCATACCTAAGAGTACCCAGGGAGTTTCTGGAAAACAGGACAGCCTTTCAGCAGCTGCAATGGTTGAGGTGCTGCAGAGCCACCAGGACCTGCCTTTGCTGTTCCCAGGCCTGGGAGCAGTCTCCATAAAGGAAAGTTCTCTCCCAGGCAATAAGAGAAGTCATGCAAGCCTCATTTGCTGTCACCACATCTCAACAGAGCCATGAGCCTTTTTTGTGATGGAGCTGGACACTCTTGCTGTCATATTAAAGGGGATAAAAAATTGAAGTTTAAAGAAATTTTAGAAGAAAGAAGGAAAGTAAGCAAAGTCAAGGTAAAATCAAGCCTGATCTTCAGTGCATTATAGAGAGAAGAGTGGAGACAAGAAATCAGCAAGTTCTGGAGGGAAGGCAGAGGGCACTATGCCAGTTAATAGTGGGAACTGGAAGTGCATGCATGGAATTCACTCGTTTGCTCACATCTAAATTTCTACTAATGTTTTCAACAAAAATAGCCATTAAGCAGCAACACATGTATACACAAAAGCTGTATTGTGGAAATGGTCACTACAGACCCAGACCACCCTGTGGCACTAAAGAACTGCCTGAGCAATACAAGGAGCTGCTTCCTCTGGCCACCTACTGGCACTGGATGCATGTGTCTGTCCTGGCTGCCACTTAATAACAGGAGCTTTGGCATCCCTGACCCAGCTGCAATGTCACCAAAACAAGCAAAGTTTCCTCGAGTCACTGAAAAATCAACTACATAATTCTCATTTGGCAAGTGTGTGGAGAGGAAAGAGCAAATCATGCAAGTGTTCTTGGTGTGCTCCATATCCAGCACCTAGATGGAGAAATGCATGGACACATATAAAAGGATGAAAATTCTGTTGCAGAAAGGAGTAAGAGAAATGTGGAAGGGGCTGAGGAGATGGTGAAGAGGGTTTGTGGTAGAAAGAAGATCCCCAAGACTCCCATTCTTTGGGAAGAAGAGAACAAAAGACTGGAGATAATCAAGGGAAAGGAAGGCTGGTGAAGTGCTCACACAAAAATTAGGTGAGCAGACCTGATGACATTTATCAGGGAAACAGCACTGAAGGGAGGACAGTCATACGAAAAGCAGGTGGCTTTAGGAAGGAACAAAGCAAATGCAATTTAAAAGAATCAGAGATTTTCCATGAAAAGAGTGAGACATGAAGAAGACTACAGAAAGTTTATCTAGACATAAAAGGATGGTGGTGGAGAAAAAGAAGGTAAGAATCAGAGCAGGACTAGGATGTTATTGACTCTGTTTTATTGAGTGTTTGGCCCATCGAACATTCTGCCCTGTAAGTGACTAATAGCTTGCTTCCCTCCCGAGATTCTACTTCTTTCAATAGAGCCTACACCATCCTCTTTTTTCTTCCTTTTGAAAAGCTGCCTGATCTTACACTCACACAACTGAAAGTCCTTAAAAATTCAGAAAAAGTAATCTTACCGCAAAAAGCAATATTACAATAGCGAATCACTGTGCCTCCACAGGCAGCAGCTGCAGGAATGGGGTCTAATTTTCACTCTGATCAGCTCTTCAGCTGAGCATTTTCATATGCCTATGGTCTCATTCTGTGCAATAACTGAGAGGTAACAACTGAAAACTATGAGAAGCTTCATATTATTAATTATGTAGTTCATTAGTTACTAGAACATACATAACAGGACAACACTGAAACAATTATAAATTATTCAGTTGAAACCATACTTTTCAAAATGCCTAGGCGAACTATGTTCTATTTCATATGGTTTTGAACTTTGTATCTTATCTGTCTGTAAATACATGAATCCTCTAATTTCTTTAATTTGTTCTTATGCCAAAGAAAAAGAACAACCATGATTCCACTTTCTTTGGAGGAATTTCAGAGCACAGAATAGCATTGGTAGCACTAAATAGCTCATTTAGCTAAGGCTTATTTGCAAACGGATAAAATAATAGCAATTTGTGGAAGCATCTTTCACTGCTGAAATTGATAGTCCTGTAGTGTCATCTTCTGATTAAAGTTGTTTTGGAAATATGGAGTAGGGAAAATTACTACCCAAGTTCTGTTTGTGTTCCTTTTAATAATATTGGCCTACAGTTCAGTAATAACCAAAATGCTGATTATACATAAATATAGAGAAAGTTTCTATCCTCTGATAATAAATAAAAGTCTAGGACCGTCTGAAGCACAGGTTTAATTTCAACTGGAAATTTAGTTTTAAAGAAGTTTTTGTGCCTGACAGGCCAGGAACATTACTGGGTCTTTGACTAGAGTGTTTTCATTTCTGATCAGCTTCCTCTATTCTTAAATGTGTGCTTAGGTAAAGGCCTAAAGGATACTAAAGGATGTTTAGCAGTCAAGTAAAAGCTCCTTTAGGAAGCAATGTTTCTGTACTCCCAGCTGGCAGCAGAAATGGGGGCTTCTGCTATTCTCTTCCATTCTAAGCCTGCTCATCTTTTCACTCTCGGGTAGGTGCACCTGTGCTGTATGATGCAGCACAATGTACAGATTTTCAGGCTAATTCTTACTGAGCTATCACTGGCAGCAAAGAGAGAAGAGCTGCATTGGCAGAGCACTGCATAAGAGCCAAATCCTCCTGCTGAGAAACCACCCTGTATGCCTCTATTCTTTTATCACTGAGCGTCACAGGCAGGCACTGTGTCCAGGCATGGAAACGCAGGCAGTGTTTCTGAGGGGGAGAGCACTGACTGCCTTCCCCAGTGATTCAGCAGCTCAGCCTGCCCCTTAACAATCCGTGCGTGGTGTCCCGTGGCCTCCAAAGGACATGTTCAGTCGTGGGTGACGCACAGAGACCAAGAGACCTTTGCATCTTTGGCCCCTGACCAAACTCCTCCAAGAGAGGAGAGGCAGCGGCTGTCTGGAAACATTGATCAGTATTGACTGGTTTCTTTCTCAAGCCTAAGCAGAGCAGGATCCCTCCTTTCTAAGGGAACTGGCTATGTAAGGTCCTGAAGCAGCAGCATGTGTCAAGTGCCCTGGGAACGCCTGGGGAGGCTCTGAAGTCATTATAGCCAGTGTTTTGACCAGCACCAGGAACAGTGCTATTGATTTTGCTCTGTTCTCTTGTCGTCAAGCTGAGTTGAGACTCTGTTCCTCTAAAAGCTGCATTAGAAAAATGTCAGCAGAGGATCTGCTGCACCTCCACACACTGTTCAGGGAGCTCACGGGTTTAGCTGGGCCTGATGTGGTAGGACAGGACATTGTCTTTCTGATTGATTGCTGGAAATCTGTTGTTATGCCAGGCTCTGACTGTCCTGAGAAAGAAGGAGTATTGTGCCAAGCCTCATACTGAGTGACTGCAGTTCTATAAATCAGCTTTAGTGCTTGGCTTATTAGAACCAGAGGCAAATGAGAGGCTAAATGAGCAATACTGGTATTTAACTATGCATGAGATATGATTCAAGCAGCACAAGGCCTGCGTGTTGGATGTACTATCAGTGGATTCAGTAATTAAGCTCTTTACTGGGGAGCACTCACTTTCCTTTAGCCAAATGACAAGAAATGCTTTTTGGCATCATGTGACTGTGATACTGCAAGTTTTGCAGTGCAGAAATAAACTTGAAATCTAATTTAACACTGAGCAATAACTTGCTGATCACTGGCCATTAGATTTATCTTTAGGTAAAGCACCTTCCTCTAGACAACAGTAATTGATGTTTAGACATAGTGGTATAATGGGCAGTTCAGAAAAAAGAGCAATGCCTTCATTCCTGTGTCTCATAAACTCATTGTCCAAAGTATATGTAGCTCTACTTAAACTTCACCAATGTCCTCTGCAGGACTTACTGCAAGTGTTCCAGATATTTGCTGCTTAAAGAATGATTAAAAATATGAGACAAAAATGGTTGTGATTTTTTCTTGAAGCTGCTTGTTGCAAGATTCAGACCCAGATTCAGCCGTCCTTAGGGCAGTTTTGTGCTGCACCCTGGGCAGAGTGCCCTTGAAAAGGGCAGAGCTGGTGTTGTGTTTGTGGACTACAGTCCAAGGTGTATTAAGCAGCAAAGGTCGAATTCTGCTTGCTCTGTGAACTTTTCTTTAAAAGTCAGCAAAAGCTAAAGGCAAAAAACCAAAAGTACTTAGTCTGTAAAGAATATGTTGTCTAAAACTTGTGTTGAGATCATGTTTGGTAAACACTGCATTATCAAGATATCAGTGTGATTCCTCTAGTAAATCTGAAATCAGACCTTATTGTTGAAAAAAAAAAAAAAAGAGGCAATAAACCATTCTAGCTATGTTTGCACTTCAGTACTGATGTCAGAAGTGCCAAGCTGTCACTCAGAGTCCAGCTTTACAAACATGAATCTACCTTTTACCTTTTGCTGAAGTGCTCTGTTACATAAGAGCGTTCTCATTTCTGTTTTTCCTGAGAGGTAGGATTTTGTCATCCTAGTTCTGCTGATAAAGACTCATAGGAAACACCATTATGTCCACTGGCTTTAGCTCATACCTAAAACTCATTTTTCTTCCATCAGTCTGTCCTGTCTGCATTGTCCTTCCTCCCATTCCATTTTCATTTGTCTTCTTCACCCTTCTCTGTCTCCTTGAGCAGGTAAAACTGTACACCTCCATAACAGCTGGATTAGAAAGCTGTGCTTTAAAGAGGCTGAATGCTAATGCCAGCTCACCAGATTTCACAGGCTGTGGATTTAACCTAGCTGCAAGGGTGCAAGGAGTGCTGCAGCAGCACAAGCCTCATTTTTATGTCCTGCATTTTCATACTGCTGTGTCTACATTATTTTGTTGATGCAGAAATGCAGCTAATTTCTCAATGACTCTCTCTTTGTCAGCTCTTCTTTTTTAGAGACTCTTTTCAGACATGCTTCAGCCACTGAGATAATCAGGTAAGTGCATCAGTAAGGATTTCTGTTTCACTGCTGCTAGACCTGACAAATTCACCTTGATACATAGAAAAGCAAGTCTTTCCCTTTTGTGTCTTACAAACATGGACATTAATACATGTATAGCCTCCTACCTGATGTTTCTCATCCCTTTGGGCCTGATTGTCACACCAGCAGGCTATGGTGGTGGAATGAAGCATGATGGAATGAAGTTTCCATTCCCATGTTTTTTTCCCACCCCATGAAAAACAGACAAGATCCAGAGCATCCCTCACAATCTGGAGTTTGTGGCTGAGGAGCCCTACTGTGCATTTGGACTGCCAGAAAATGTTTTATTCCCCTGTCTGTAAAGAACCTGTATTTCAGTGTTTTGCCTGAATTGTCCCACTATCAGCCTTAAGGACTGAGAAGGCTGTGGTTGTTAAAAGCAGCGCTCCAAACTGTGTGTAACTGTTACCCTCATCCAGAGACATGATTATGCTAGACCCTCTTATTCCCCTGGCCTCTTTTACCACCAAAGCTTGCCCAGCACTTGCCAGACAAGTATCTTTTACTTAGAAATTTTTATATAGTTACATAAGAGCACTGATAGGACACTATTGGATGCCTATTCGAGGAGGCCAGCACAGCTGATCTGCAGAGCCGGGGGCCTAATTCTTCAACATGAATGAAGCTGAGATGGAAATGTCTTCCCACACTTCAGCTCATGCAGAAGTCAGAATGCAGAAAACCTTTGCTGTGACTGCTAGCACAAATAGGCTGTAGACAATCCCAAGCTGCAGGAAATGCATGTTACAAGATCAGGTAAGCATGGCAGAAGAGTCAAAGACTGATGCAATCTACATAGTTTCTATCGGTGTCAGTTTTACTTTCCTCATTGGAAAATAAATGCTTTTGTATTTTCTTCAATGGAAGATTTAAAACAAGAGTGAAGCAGGTGTGCAAGTGTCAGGAATAGTCCCCGTATTCTTCTTGCTGCCAGTGTCCTTGGAAACTGAGATTGGATTGAGATTTTCCTCCCCTAATTATGTCAATTTTAATTTGCTGGCTGTTCATAAGAAGCCACTCGCCTGGAACAGCTGCTGGGGCTGTGTAAAATTAACCTGAGCCATGTCCAGGGTCTGGCAGATGGGTGCTGCTCTCCACAAGCTGACACATTTGGTGCTGACATTCCCATCTTGAAGCTGAATGCAGAAGGCTGAAAGCTGGATATGCTCTGGAAATCAGCATGTCCTGCCTTCCTCTGAGTTTATCTTCTTAGGCCTTGCAGAGATGGATTTGCAGGGGGAAATCAGGAGGAACGTAATTCTCCTCATCTCTAAGTACCACAGTGTGTTTTGTATCAGATGGGGAAGTGTCCATGGCAGGGACTGCTTTCTCCCTCAAAGTGTCGTCATGACTCTCTCATAACTAACCCTGAGTGGTGAAATACCTTTGGGAAACCCTAACTCCCTCCTTTCCACCCTAAAGGACATGAAGAACTTTCTTGAACTAAGGCAAATTTGCCCTGGCTGGTTTACTGCAGCTAAAACTCAAGGTGATTCCTAGGTGGTAACAGTGATTTACCCTGGGATCAGTGTCTTGTATGCTGTTGGCCTAGAGTGGCTACCTCTGGGCTTTTACCTAGAAATTTTTATCTCATGGTGAGTCAGGTTAGTGTTTTTGCCCTTGTTTTACCTGTTCTCTGAGTTATATTATTCAGCCTCCAGTGCTCTCAATACAGTCATTGGCTGCAATTTTCCCAAGACTAGTTCTGTCCTGTCACTCTAAATTCAAGTTCAAGTTTCAAATTAAGGTTGTATTTCATGGGGAAAATCAGCAACATCATGATGAGTCAAGGAGAAGTATGAAGTCAGTTGACATAACTTGAAAAGGGAGAAACCTGCACATTGAGATTTAATTCTACAAAATGCCTTTGAATCAATTCAGAGCACTCTATCATCAAGGACTAAATCCCCAAGGATTAAGGACCACTTTAGTCACATTAGGACCACTTCAATCCTAAACAAGGACAGCCATTTAGGGCTTTAATGCATGTTGATTTTCCACAGTCAGATAAATTGGCTTAACTTGTTAAAGTGTGTCCCTTTGCTTAGAAACTCCAAGTCTCCTTTGTTTTGCACTTCTGCTGTGTCCTACAGGAAAGGACTGCTGCGTCACGCCTGCTGTCCCACGTGTGCACAATCCTCTTTCCTTCCCTAAGACACTGACTCATCCTTCCCATCAATTCTTGACTCTTTTTGCAAAGTTTTGTATGCTGCAAGCTATAGAAAGAAACAAATTTCATTCAACTGTATTAGCAAGCAGCCTGGAGGAGTTTTTTTTTGGGGGGGGGGTGAGGGGGGGTCTGTACAGAAAACAATTTCCCCAAATCTTCAAACTTTCCAAAACACTCGGCTCACATTCCTGGGTTGTCAGGACTACTCTGTGGTTATGTTTTACTTCTTCATTCACTGTGTTCTTTATTCAGAGCTGATAATTCTTCCAAAATTATTTAAAATATGCTACAATTACCATATTTCACATGGAAAAAACAAGTCCATCTATTCTCTCACTGTAATTAGAGAGTAACATAATGCATTTGAAAATAAATAGCCCAGGCATGAGGTGGTTTTATGGAACAATACAGAACAAGTGGGTGGACAGGAATGTGGAAATAAAGCCAGGATTTGAGTAGTAAAAATTGGCTCATCTTCATTAGCTTTCCAGAGCTACAATAGCTTGAACTCTTGCATTTGGCAATGAGTGGTAAAATTATAAAAATATGTAGTATCAGGAGAAACATGTCCTTTTAAGCTTTCTTTCAGTGAATTTCTGCTGGCAGCAGCACAGCTTCAGAACAAATGATCTAAAGTTAGATTTCTGTAGTTGCACTCTTGGCTATAACTCATGGAGTTACAGCAGAGAAGCTGTGTAGAATGGGGGGTGTCTCTGTGATAGTTGGAATGACTGGTAATGTGAGCTTGCTCCATATTGTAGTGAACTGAATAACCGGGAAATACAACAGCACAGACCAACGCTTTATGATTTGTAATTTTATGCCACTGAGCAATGGAGAGTAAGGAACATTGAAAAATTTCTTTGATTTTTCCTCCCTTCTTGCTAGCATAGCTGCTTTTTTTCCTCGAGCACTGTTTTTGAACAAAAAAAAAAGGCTACATACCTTTAATAAAAATCAGGATACAGGTTTCAAATTCAAGGTGCTGCTGGAAGTCGTATTCCCATCCTGCCAATCATCCCTAACTTCATATCACGAGTCTCCTACACCATAGCTTCTGTTTATAGTTTCTTACAGGCAGATTTCTGGTTTGTGTAGATTGGTTGGTCTCCCTTGGCATCTTTCAGGAGATCATAGCCAGTGCTCAAAAAGGAATGAAGCACCTAAAATCTGCTTCAGCCATCATTTTGTTACCATTAAGAGGAGAGAATCAGACCTTTGTCAGCTTTCTGGTGCAGAATCTGTGGATAGAAATGTGTGTTGAAACAAGACCTTATCTACTTGTTTGTTGCTGTTTAAGGAAGTCAGGTCATTAAATCCAGTTATTGATTATCAATCTTTACTTGAGAATTTTTTTTGTCTGTTCTATTTTTCTCTAAATCAAAATATGACAGCTTAGAACCATCTGATCATAGCTGTGCTATATTTATTAGTTAGGAGTCTTGATAAGATGCGGCCTTATGACTCTCAAAATATATTCTTCCACTCTTACTTATTTGGTGCTTCTGGATGAAAGCATCTCTTCAAATGGCTTAACATAGCACGTAAATATCATTAATTTGCAAAATATGGAGCATCAAAGAGAAGAATTATGTCATACTCTGTCCTCCCTTATTTTTCAGGCTAATATAAAATGGCATATGCTTCTGTTATTGAACTGGAAACAAGTTGTTACTTTTCTTAAAATTTAGGTTATGGTAAAAAGCTAAACTCCTACACACTTCCATGGGAAATATCATATATATGAATCAACATCACTGCATTTCCCTCCTCCCTGATGCTAGATGTAGGGCTTCTGATCTCTTCCAGCAATGAGGTTGTGTGTGCTGTCCCATACCTGGTCTGATGGCTGGGGTTGTGACCAGTACATGGTTTTCACAGCAGTTGGCTGAGTTTCACACTTACACTACTTCTATCCTGAAATTAGCAAAAGTATTTGTGCAGACCTCTAGTGAGCTGTTAGACTATTTTGCATGGCTGTCTCAGGTTCCCTACAATCACTGATCCAACACTCATCTGTATTGCCACCCAGCATGCTGAGGTAGACCACAGGAGTATTGGAGGACCAAAATTTGCTCAGAATTGTTAATGCTGATAACAGTTGAGATACCTGTGGAATTTTAGATGACATCTGCAGTTCTGGGAAGGCTGGGTAGGGAGAAGTCAGAATAAAGAATCTGAGAACTTGCACAGTGCCTCCCTCCTCAGATGATAGCTGCCAGGGCCTGCCATCATCACTTATCTGCAGACAGAAGGACATGAGTAATGCTTTGGATGTCACCCCACACCTCCCCCGCTGCACAGCAGTGATGCTGCTGCAGCAGAGCCACAATCGCCCCCTGCAATCCAGGGTGGCAGCAGGAATGCAGTCCCACTCACATTTTATATCACAAACATCTGGCCATAACTTTGGCCTTGGCTAGAAAGCAATGCAGAGCTGAAGCTGGATTTTCTTCCCTAGATTTCTGGTAGTTCTTCTCTTACTTGAAGCAGCAAACACCTCCTATCCTTCATCAGGTTCTCACTTCTGTAGGTTCTCACTGTCCAGTGTATAAGGATGCTAAGTGTGCACATTCTTCTTTGTGGGTTGTTTTTCTTAGAGAGAGAAAGAAAGAAAGAGCAAGTTGGTTTCTATTTTTCACTGACACATCTTAAGGAAATAAAGTGTGTATCAAAGAGGGATGGCTGAGCAGCCATCTGAGATGTGAAGATCTGACAGATGACTGGATGGGAGCAGGAAAGAGGGAGCAGCAGGGCAGCTCAGATGAGATTTCTCTCTGACAGAAGCTGGTTAACCAGTGACTGTGCCTCGTAGCTCTTCATACCATGTGCTAATTTGTGCTCAGCAGAAAGCCCAAAGGCTGTAAACAAGGGACTATAGGAGGAGTTTGAGGTGAGGAGAATTTAGGAGAGACAATGACTGGGGACATGGTGATGGCAGTACTGCATGAAACATGGGTGAGAGATGGATTACTAACACATGTTAAGGCTCAGGACACATAACACACATTTGTAGCTTGTTAGATTTAGTTTGCTTTTCTGCTAATGGAGTAAGTTATTTCCCTCTTCAGTCCCAATTGCCATGGCTTTGTCACTGTATCAGCTCCCCCATCAACAATGACTAGGAAGGCAGACACAAACTTCCACAGCAGCTTGAAATTTCTGCATGGCAAAAAGGAGTATTTCCTAGCCAAAGAACATCTCCTGAATAACTGCAGTTAGCAGATGGAAGAGCCAGAGCTCTGAAGTGTGTGGTGTTTGTGTCAGCATTGGTTCTCTCTTTTGGTGCAGCAATCTCTACAAATTAGAGGCAGAAATCACTACAGAGCCAGCTCATGTAGGTAGAGCTTACCCAAAGTGTAGTGTTCAGCATCTTTTCCTACCCTTGGATTTCTGATGTGTTTAGTGTGGGTGTTTTGCAAACATGGATAGGACTTATCAAGCTGTGACCTTGAAAAAGCTGCTGCTATGCAAGAAACCAGATTCTGCTGTACAATGCTTGTGGAAAAGTCACTAGCAGTCTACAACAGAGTAATCTGCCACTTCCTTGGCGACTGGAGTTTTATCACTTGGCAGCATGCCTAGTTCAGAGTTAGTACCAAACAGAGACTAAGTCTGGATCTGTCAGCTACTTCCACTTGCAAGAGATCTGATCGCTGTTCCCTTTGTCAAAGTTACGACATCACCCTTTTGCAGTTCAGTACTATGTTCATATATGACTTGAGTTTTATTGAAGTCCTAGGGCAAAACACAACAGCAATAATGTTTTTGTGAGCCTCCAAGGAAGTAGTGGGATACAAAAAAGTGAAAAAGGTTGGGTTAATAATCCCCAGATTTCCAGGATCTGTGTTACTCCTCATGTATGTGATTTGACATAAAGCATCATGGAATTTTGCAGGACCTGTAAAAGAAAATGTCAAAAAATGGTCCAAAACATAAAAAGACCACAACTTTACTCCGCAAAAGATAGAAAAGCCAGCATTTTTTATTTTCCTAATCTAGGACTATGAAGATATAGCAATAAAAAGTGAAATGGAAATTGCATGCTAAACTAGTGACACTGTCTTTTTTCTTCCAAGAGTTCTATCACAGTCAGAGTTCTCACTACTTCGTCTTGCTGCCCTCACTAGTAAGTTTCAGAAACTCTCTGAAAAGATAAATGTTTGCAGCTTTTATGATTGCATCACTGGAATGCTGTCAGAAGAAAATGCCTGCCCCGAGCAAGGTATTGAATTGCCAAGAAGGTGTCTCTTTGTAATCAAGGAACTAGAGATCTCTGACTTTTCTCAGCTCTGCTTACAAGACTTGGTTTAAAACAGTGAAAAAAATGCTACTTCCAAATGGATAGCTTAACATGCCCTTAAAGAAAATATATGACCTCCAGAAAGAGTTGACAAGAATTTGTTGTGGAGACAGAGGGGAGAAGAGAAGCAGATTGCTAATACAAGGCTAGTGCTTATTATCTAGATGAGCTTAAACCACAGGAAGACATAGGATGTCATTGCAAATCTCCAGTGCTTCACTTCACACCACAACAAGGACTTGGGCTTAGTCACTCAAGAATATTCACTGTTAGATGTGGGCAATTTCTTTGAAAAATAAATATTACTATGACTCCGCCATACACCAGTCAATTTTATTGCATTGTAAATCAATTCTATTCCTGATAATTTAATTTTACTTGCACACATTTTAACAGTTTACAGACTTCTTAATATTGATGAATTTCCATATTAAATTTTTTTAATTGCATCCAAGAAAAAGCCCTTCCCATACACACATATTTGAAATACCAGCATTTTTAAAAATCAGACCAGTGTCTACTTTTCATGGTGCATTACTTTGGTTCAGGTGCCTACTTTCAAGGTTAAAGGTGTCAGTGCTTCTTTCCCACTGAGAGGTGTGCTTTGGAGTGCTTTTGTACTAGCTGAGAAATCTTTGGAGGAAAACAGTAATTATATGACAATGTTCTTTTTTTGTCTTTTGTATTACAATAGCAAAGGAATGCACAAAAGTCACAAGATCTGACATCATCGCTAGCCCTGGAAATTCAGACTGCTTTAAATAAGACAATGTCATGGATGAGACAGAGCAAATGACAACCTACCACTGATCCGGGAACTGAGCATTACTTAAAAACCAACAAGATTAGAATTTTTACCCTTCTTAATTATTTCATATACTCAGTCCTACTGTCACCTCGGTGTTATGTCCTTTAAGTCTCAACTTCCCAGCAGGAACATCACTCTCCAACCAGCAAGGCCATCCCCTGGCATTCACCTACACACATCCCCCAGGTCTCTAGGATCTTCCTCCACATTCAGGACCTTTCCTGTAGCCAAGATCTCCACCATTCACTTTGCAGGCCACCTTCCTTTTATTGAGACCACTTCCTATTGGGAACCTCTCATTTTATCATGAGCTCTTCTTTACAGAATTCAAGGACCCCATTGTCCCTGGTCTCAGTCTGAAGCACAACACATATGTTCAGCCTTGTAACTGGTGGCTCTGTCTCGTGTCTCTTCATTAATTGCAGGATTCAGGATATACCACTTCTGTTTAATCCAGGTGTTACCAAAATTTGCTACCATCCTGTACCAGTTGCAGTTAGTAGCTGGCTTCTAGGCTGAGCTTAGTGGTCCAGAAGTTCAGCTTTACACATTGTCTCCAATACACATACATCCAAATATCTGTCCCCTGTAGCTTTCACAAGTTAAGTAATTTTTTCACCTAGTGCAGGTAGGGCAGAGACTTTCTAACTTTCTCACCCAGTGCTAGTGTGGATTAAAGTTCTTCATTAAAATGCTTGAGAACAGATACTGAAGTGTATTCTGGCTGGGGAAACACTGCTGAATCCTACCTGGGTTCTACTGGAAGAAAGAGACTACTTGGGAATAACTTGTACATTTCTATCTTACCTGGCAGTCCATGAAGGCCACCCTTAGGTTGCCAAGCTAGATTCAGCAGCACAATCCTGCAAAGTTAGTCAGCATAATCCTGAAAATTTAGTTGTGAGGGAGGTGTTAGGATGAGTTAGACTAGACAGTACCAGAGTTAATAAAAGCACTGGTAAAAATTGACATCAGCACATGCAAAGAATAGGCAACCCTGCATTACAGTGCTTTTCAAACTAGCATAAGCTCAATGCACTAAGTCCTAGAGTGCATCCTCATGAGAGTGTGACTATATTGCTTCCAGATTCAACTCAGCTCACATGGAGCCCATGGGGACATCTCCACACTGTGAGCAGAGTTACCATGCCACCTAGTTAATTCTCCACCAGCTGACTAGGAGGAGACTGTCATTATTTTGGGTTTGGGTGGGTTAATATAAACTAAAGCTCACTTGCCTGTATTTCATACAAGATAAAAAAGACAAGAATGAATCTGATATCTAGGATGTTATTATTTTACTGGAAATCTGCTCCATATTTCCAGTACTTCAATGCAGATTTTATTAGAGACTCTTCTGCCTTTTTCTTCTACTGTATTTCCAGGAGCTAATTTCAATTTGTATAGTTGTTTCAGCTGGATCAGATAGCTAAGCATCACTTCATTTAAAATGGCTGAAATGATTTAAGTCTGTTCATTGTGAAAAGAGGCCCCAGAGTGCTGGGCATTCGCAACAGAAAACTATTTTTAGTCTGTTTTCTTAAGGAAGCAATGCCTGCTCAGTGAAGCTGTTTGTTCACCCACCTATCAATTTACCTCTAATAACTGTGAACATCAGACTGATTTCTTGCAGATTTGGCAAATTTGGAACATTCCTGCAAATTATATTAAAGCCCTGTGGTTAGGTAGAAAAAGCCTATTATTTCCTTCATGGTGCAGGAAAAGGAGACACTCAGGCACTGTTCTTTTGGGTGAGAGCAGACTGACCTGTTCATCTTGTTACTGATTGACTAGGTGCTGAGCTTGAATTCAGCTACAGCACATCTGGCCTCTTCCCTGCCTGCTAATTAGAGGACCTGGACTGAGGTGAAACTATTGTAGGAGACATGAGGGACATGTAGGTAAACTTTGCAAGATGAAGGGAAATCCATGGTTATTGAGTCAAGATTTGTGAGAAACATGTAGAGAAACAAATCTGTAAGAGAGCAAACTTCATTAGTTCTGCTGCCCGTGTTATACTGTCTTTTCCTCTGAAGTTTCTTACTCTGAATTTTTTTCTTCCATTTATATTCAGAAATCTCACCTGAATGATTCAGATCTTTTCAGCTGGCAGTTTGAAGATATCTATCATTGCCATTGAGCCTATATTTCCTGAATAAAAAGAGAGTCACCTTTCTGGGCACCTCCTCCCTGAGCTGCTGGGGCTCACAGAAGCTCAAGCAGCACATCCATTCTTTGCTAAACACTTTGTACCACTTTTCTTCTTTTTATTTTTTGGAAAGCAGATACTGAATATATAACTCACATTGACACTGGGGACCTTTTATGATAACAGTTGACAGTTATGATTTGTCATGCTGGTTATGTCTGGATAATTTTCTTTTAGGTGGGAGATTTCAGGAATTGAAAGCATAGAGATTTTTAGCAAAAAGTGCTTTTCAAATTCAACCTCAAACGTGGAAGTGATAGGATGGCCACCTGAGGAGGTAAGAGGGGGGAAAAAAAAGGAAAAATAGTAGAAGAATTGTTTGGGTGTGCACTTAAGGTACATGTGAGTCTGGAGAAGGAACAAAATAGAAAAGAGAGTGACAAAATGAAGGAGTGGAAATGCAAAAAGCCACACAGAAAGCAATGTGGAATGTCTTTGAAAAATACCTTTAAGTTTCAAGGGCTCTGATGCAGCCTGTTGTTAACTAACAAAGTGAAGACCAAAAGAAGGCTGCATGGTATCATATTGTTTTATTGCCTTTCATTTTCTTCTTAAAAATGTTAATACTTCACTCACTTCTTGACAATTGCTGAACACTCAGCAGATGTCTTGGATGAACTGACAGCATGCATTTGCATCCTGAGCACCACAAATTGATTTGACAGCTAAACTGGACAATTTAAACAAAAAGTGGTTACAATCAAGACTACAGTTTATCTTCTTGTCAAAAGAAACCCTGGAAAACACTGGTTCATTTGACACAAATATTCCATTCAGCCTCAGAGAAATACTTTGCTTAGAAGAAAAATAGAAGAAAATATAGTCTACCCCTCCAATTTTACTGTTCCTGCTTCTTCAGTGAGTAAGCATGAAGTGGAAGCCCTAACCTCCTGTCTAAAGCATTTTCTGGGAATCAAGCATTTCCTGACATTTCTTTTGTGGCGGAATACCAGTAATTAAACACACTGGATTGGTAAAGCCATTTAAGCACAGCATCTTCCTAGGAATAGTTTAATCACTGCCAAGGTCAGGGATTCATTCTTTTTTTTTTACAAGGAAATTAAACAATTCAATCTGCACCCTTTGGCACAGCTTATGCTGTGGTAGCCCTGTGGCATTCCCCCATGGCATGCAGACTTCCCCTACAAGAAGAAGAGGGAACTGGTTCTCATGCATCTTTTCCAAGAGCTCCAGTTACTACTTCACTTTTTTGAATCTGGCCCTTGATATTTTTTGGGTCTTTTCTTGCTGAAACTATTTGGCTAGTCAGTTCATGTTTGCAAACAGTCTCTAGATGACAGCAACCACACTGGCAGTTTTATTGGTGCTTTTTTTAATGGTCTTCTTGCTAGTTGTGCTGAGAGCTGTCCTTGGAGGTTGCAGTTCAACCAGAGCCCAGTGCACACAAGTGTGCTACAACTTACATTCCTTCCAACAAGCCTTATCTTGAACTTTCTTTGTTGGCATCCTGATTTTGGCTGAGGCTGGGTTAATTTTCTTCCTAGTAGCTGCTGCAATGCTGTGTTTTGGATTAAGTATGAGAATAATGTTGACAACACAATGTTGTTGAGCTGTTGCTAAGTAGTGCTTTCTCTAAACCAAGGACTTTTCAGTTTTTCATGCTTTGCCAGTGAGGAGGCACAAACAAGCTGAGAGGGAGCAGCACGGCCAGGGCAGCTGATACAAACTGGCCAAAGGGATATTCCACACCACGGAGCATCATGCTCAGTATATAAACTGGGGAGAGTTGGCTGGGAGGGGCAATCTCTGCTCAGGGATGGGCACCATCATTCAGTGGCTGGTGAGTGACTGTACTGTGCGTCACTGGGGTTTTTTTCCCTTGAGTTTTATTTCTCTCTCTCTCTCTCTTTGTTACCTCCCTTTTCATTACTATTATTATTAGTAGTATTAATATTATACTTGACTTTATTTCAATTATGAAACTGTTATTTTAAACCACAAGTTTTTCCCTTTCCCTATTCTCCTCCCCATCCCACTGGGGTGGGGGAGTGTGTGAGTGGTAGTGTGGTACTTGGTTGCTGCTAGGGTTAAACCATGACAGTTGGTATTTCATTTACAATTATATTGCTTCCAAACGTTTACAGTAGCTTTATTAGATCCATCTGGTATTCATAATCCTCCCAAACTGTGCCAAACCCAAATAATCTGTATCACAAGCAAATTTTACTACTAGACCATTCATCCTTTCAGACTCTGAATACTATACAGAACAGTGGCTCCAGGCAGGGTCCTTGGGGCTTCCTGCTATTAACCTTTTTCCATTTTAAGAGGCAGTAATTTATTCTAGCTCTTTATAGTCTCTCGTTTAGATAGTTTTTAACTCATTATATGACTTTATCTTTCATGTCTGATTCTCAAGTTCCTTTCCATCCTCTTGGAAAAAGACTTTATTGACAGTGTTTCAAGACTCTCAGTTAATCTTGTCTCTTCATCCTTCACTAGCCAGTATTTTAATACTGAAATAATGTTCACATCTTAGAAAATAAATGCTCTTCCTGCCATTAGTAAGTGACTTCATTTTGGCTTATCCAAACTAGTGCATGGGAGGCATATTTGCTAGTTTTTCTCCCCCTATTGTTATGACTGTTTCTTCCAATCTATAATAGTCCCCCAGCTGTCTCAGAAATACACCTGTAATTCTTCACCTCAACACTGACTAAAACTCTAACCTGTGCGATTCCTAAAATCAACATGAGTTCCACTTTAGAGAGTGAATATTGTGTTTTTTCATTTTCTCCTTGCAAAGTAAATGTTTGCCATAACACATTGCCTTAGCTTTTTGAGGTCAGTTTAACAGCCCATTTAATTCAAAGGCCATTTTTCATTTTGTGGAATGGATTTTTTGAATTGAGCTGCTTCTTATTTTAGTTCTTACTGGACATTCTTATATCACCTGCTCCCCGTTATGTAATGTGATTTAATTTCACATTTTCAAAGATGTCTCCAGGAGTCTTTTGCCTTTGTTAGTTATAAAAATCACAAAACCCCTGAATTTCCCACAGGTAGTTATTTCCTGCCATTTGATTATACTAATTACTGTGATAGTCACATAATCTTTAGGCTGGAGAAGGCCTTTAAGATCAAACATTACCCCAGCACTGCCAGGTTCACCTTTAAACCATGTCCCAAAGTGCCACATCTATATGTTTTTTAAATACCTCCAGGAGTGGCAATTCCACCACTCCCCTGGGCAGCCTGTTCCAATGCTTCACAGCCCTTTTGGTGAAGAAATTTTTTCTAATATCCAATCTAAACCTTCCCTGGCACAACTTGGGGGTGTTTCCTATCATTCTGTAGTTTGTTACTTGGGAGAAGAGGCTTGTTTTTTAAATACCTCCAGGAGTGGCAATTCCACCACTCCCCTGGGCAGCCTGTTCCAATGCTTCACAGCCCTTTTGGTGAAGAAATTTTTTCTAATATCCAATCTAAACCTTCCCTGGCACAACTTGGGGGTGTTTCCTATCATTCTGTAGTTTGTTACTTGGGAGAAGAGGCTGATCCCTACCTGGCCACAATCTCCTTTCAGGCAGTTGTAGAGAGGGATAAGGTCCCCCTTGAGCTGTCTTTTATCCAGATTAAACTCCCCCAGCTCCCTCAGACACTCCTCATAGGATTTTGCTCCGAACTCTTCCCCAGCTCTGTTGCCCTTCTCTGGACACTCTCCAGCACCTCAATGTCTTTCTTGTCATGAGGGGCCCAAAACTGAGCACAGGATTTGAGGTGTGGCCTCACCAGTGCCATGTACAGAGGGACAATCACTGCCCTGGTCCTGCTGGCCACACTATTGTTGATACAGGCCAAGCTGCCACTGGTCGTGGCCACCTGGGCACATGGTCCAGGTCTTTTTCCCCTGGGTAACTTTCCAGCCACTGTGCCCCTAGCCTGTAGCACTGTCTGGGGTTGCTGTGACCAAGTGCAGGACTCAGCACTTCACCCTGTTACATGTCATAGCCTTGGCTATGGCACATCAATCCAGCCTGTCCTGATCCCCCTGCAGAGCCTTCCTACCCTCCTGCAGATCAACACTCCTGCCCAGCTTGGTGTTCTCTGCAAACTGACTGAGGGGGCAGTCCATGTCCTCGCCCAGGTCATTGATAAGGATATTGAACAGGACTGGTCCCAGTACTGACACCTGGGAGATGATGAATGTGCATAAACAAGTCTGTGTCTCTGCCAAATATTTTCCTTCTTCATTAAAGATTATAGTATACACTAGTTCACCCTCAGTTCTTTCAAATGTGTACAGACCAATCATCTCAACATTTTCGGTATAATATTTGCTGAACTTTTCAACAGGTTTGTTTTTATTTGGTTTTGTTGGGGTTTTTAAAATTCTATTTAAAAATAGCATCTTACTGAAATAAAAATCTTAAATTTTTACTTCAAGCTGGTAAATATCTATTTGCATTCAAAAAGAGATTTTAGAAGTGGTTGACTTTAAAACCTTATACAGATATCTCTTTCCAACACCTCTTCTGGATGCAGAAAAGTGGAAATGCAGCTGTACATCTCTGTCATGGCTGAGGGCACTGTTAATTGGACTTGTGCTAAGTGACTGATAACAACTGAGTGGATTGAGGTGACTGAAGAACTGGCTATACCTGGGCTGCAAGTGAGTAAACTTCCTTTCATACCTTTTACTCGTGACCTCTATATTTGTATTTGCCCAAGACGGGCTGTGTGGGAGGTTTGCTTTTCCTCTATTTTACTTTGTCAGCCGGTTGTGTCAAAGTGTGGCACTAATGCCATAAATACTCTTGTTCTTCTCTTTCTCAGCAATCACTTTTGAGTTCAATTAAAGGCTCTCATTGCTTTATCATTGTCAAAACTTTCTTAACCACAGAGACCCATTCTCTGTCTCAGTAACGCTTAGAAAAATAGCATGGATGAAGGGATGCATTGAGAAATAGCCTGTGTTGCCCATCTTGTCTCAATTATCACAAGACAATAGTGAGGAGAGTACTTGTCTTCCCACTGCTGCCTGGATTCTCATCAATATCTTGAGATGCAAGGGAAAATCACAGCCACTCAACATTTTGATACATTAGGTGAGGCATCTGTCACAAAACTCATTGAACTTAAAGGATGGTTTTTCCATTGATTTCAACAACTCTAGATGTGGTCAGATGCTGCTGCCTGGAACACTAATGTTACTTTAAATAAAGCAGAAGAGTTCATTTCTTGGATCTTCCTTCTGTCTGGAACCACTGCTGACCTCTGGCAAATAAAAATTAAAGTCTGCCTGGACTTACTGACTTGTTTTTTGTGGAGCCAGGGTTATGATATCTGGGAAGACATATTTTTCTGTCAAATAAGGTCTACTAGCAGCAGTAAAAGTGGGAAGTAAGCTTACTAGTATGCATCTGAACTGTTTTAAAACTCATGCCATGACACTAATGGCTGCAGTACAGAAAGAGGAGAGGCTACAACTGTACCCCAGCAGAACTCAACCCACCTAGCTTAGTTTTTCCCTCAGCTAACAGTAACTTGGCAGTCAGACTGAACAGTTTTCTTAATGGAAATCTCCTGATGCAAAATGAGCAGTTCATTCACAGCAGCAACAGGCATGCTTTCTACAGTCATCTTACCTATGAAATTCTTACCCATGTACATATGTCCAACAACTATGACAGTGGATAATTTTGCTACATTAAGTGTTACAGAGCTGTAGGTCTGGGGGGGGTTGTGCTTGTTTTAGCTGGAGTAGTGTTAATTTTCTTCACTAGACTTTTGGGGTCTTTTGAATTTTTGCTGAACACAGTGATGATGATATGTTTTTGTTATTGCTGAGCAGGGTTTGCACAGAGCCAAAGCCTTTTCTGTTTTTTGTACTGTAATGCTGGTGAGGGGACTGGGGGTGCATGAGAGGCTGGGTGGAAACACAGACAGGTGACTCCAGCTGTCCAAAGGGATATTCCAGTCCATGTGACATCATGCTCTGTATATAAAGGGAGGGGAACAAGCAGGAAGAGGGGGACATCTGGAGTTTGTCTTCCCAAGTATGTGTTAGGCATGATGGGGCTCTGCTCTCCTGGGGATGGCTGAACACCTGTCTGCCCATGCGAAGCAGTGAATTAATTCCTTTTTTTCCTTTGTTTGTGTGTGCAGCTTTTGCCTTGTCTATTATATCTCAACCCATGAGTTTTCTGGGTTCTATCCTTCTGATTCTCTCCCTGATCTCACTGGTGGGGCAGTGAAGGAGTGACTGTGTGGAGCTTGGCTGCTGGCTGGGGTTGAACCACGACAGGCTGCCAAGTATCAATAGGCACAAACTGGATGTAACTATGCCCAGTCTGAGAGCTGGGAGACTGTCTGATCACTGGAGCAGGAAGGCTCTGGAACAGCTCTTTGGTTGGAGGCCAGAAGCCTAACTTTCCAGTGAGTATGAGGAGAGTTGGTTCTCTGTTCTTCTATTCTGACGCCTGTCAAGAATAACTGTTTGCTAAGTTAAATGTCTGTAGCTGGACTTGCACACATTGTTGGGTCATGCTTGTTACTGCCTTTTTTGACACACATTATTATTCTGAGTATCAAAAGCACTCAAATGAAGTACTAGCAATTTCAGGGAGCTCACACAAGGGAAAACTTTGTTCATGCTGGCAGGAAATGTACCTTGTAGGTCCAATTTACAAGGTCTGAGCAATTTAATTTGTTTTCCTTTGAAGTGAAATACAAAGGTATCTATCCTATGGTCTTCCAGATAATAATTCAGTGTCTTATCTTACCTTCTGTTTTCATGGTCCCAAAAGAATTAAATAACTTGACATCAGCAGTTTTTGTGCATTAGTGTTTCCACATTTTTTCCTCTTGTGTGTATTCAAAGGAAAGGAAGAGCAAAGCTAGTACTAATAAGAGAAACTGTGATCCTACTCTCAGAGCAGAAAGCATGACAGTCATCAAAGATTAAAGAATCTGTGTGCAGATCCTCTGAGGAAAGAAGAACAGGGACCTAACCTCTAGATTTTAAGTGCTCCATGCTGTGTGCAATACTTGAAGGAGAAAGAATAACACAAGAGGTATGCCTGGGCCTCACCCAGAGCCCAGGGAAGTAAGTAGAAACTTTGGTTGCAATGGACAATTTATTAAGTCTTCCATCTGCTTCTAGGTGAGACTCTGAAAAGCTGAAGGACCCGTGGGTGTGGAACATCTCTGCTAATCCTTTGTGGCCCACAGGAGGTTTCTGTCTTTCCTAGCCCAGGCAGAACATCTCACTAGCAATCAGAATAACCAGGCCTGCATCAGTAGGGATAATCTGGCCTGCAGTGCACTGAATTCCACTGTTGCCCAATAGCTGCGTTGCCCTCTGCCAGCTGAACGGCGTCTGCCTGCCAGATTCTGCAGAGACCTGCATCACATCTCTGCAAACATGCTTTCTGAATACAGGAAACCTCCATGTACTCTGATGTTTTCTGCCTTAAGTAATACCAAAATAATAGGACTAATTTTTTTTGTTTTTATCTGACTGCCTTTTAGATAAATACTAAAATCCCAGAACACTTGAACAAATGAGTAATAGTCACCAATGAGGGGGAGGAGAACAAATGTTATAAAACAGCATCTGGTATGTATGAAACCAGCACAAGACTGAGAAATCCAGGATCTCCAATTGCCAGTTTGTTTAACTTCTCCTCTTAAGGGAAAATGCTACCATAAAAAAAATCAGAATAACTTTCTCTTGAAAACCTTGAAGTTTCCTCTCATTTCCAAGGCAGTATTAAGTTACTGCTTGAAAAATGTTCTTGTCTGTGTGAAGAAGAAACTCAGTGATTCTTAATTCCCTGTTTCTCTAGAGGTCTTGATGTTAGTTTTTCTCATCCACCACACAGTGACCACTTGACATTTGAAATTTGCTCTCAAATGCAGTAAGCCCGGGAGCCAGACCAAATGCAAGTAGGCCCTCACAGTTTCCCTGGAGCTAAGTAAAAATAGACAAAACTCAAATCAACAGCAAGAAAAATACTTTTAATACTCATTATGAACGTTACTATTTGGAATTCAGTGATTTCCAAGTCCACAGATCCTATTGTGGCAGCTAATGCACAAACACAAACTCTCACAAAATACAGGGTTCTTGAGAGTTGGCATTTTTGGCTTTTGGGTCTTTTTAAAGCAACATACGTTGGATGTTTTCTCTATTTCTTTGTTGTGCACTGGTGCCTTCTGGCAGTGTTGTGGAAAGAGGCTGTGAAGCCATGTTATGTTGTCAAGTCATGTCATATATGTTATGTCATGTTGCATGTATCACATCATGTTAGGCAGGTATACACTATGCATGCTCATGGCAGCCACAATAAAGCTGTGCATCTTTTTAATATTGCTGCCTGGTTCATCCTATCCAGCTATGTAAGTTTTGCACCATGTCAAAATTCTTTTGACCATTTGGCTCAGGAGCTCTTCCTGAGTGCCTAGCTGGTGGATATTAATTCCTTTTTAGTTTTTCACCTTCCCATTTTGACTTACTTCTGGCCACACACCTGCTTTGCCAAAATGGAAAGACTACAAGCCTTCCTGCTCTCTCTCTACCCTCATGAGTAAACAACAATCAATATAGGAGTTTGTAAGAAGAAAAGGAGTAAAGGATGCTGTGATATCAGGTCTGCTTTCCCCCACAGCTGTAGGGCTCTGATCACCGTACAAATGATAAGGCACGATCAAGATTGCTAAAAGTATTGCAAAAATTAATGAATTTTGCAACACATATGATAGGGTCTTACCTCAGAGGTATCCAGAAGGGCTCCAAAGGGAATTTAACAAGGCTAATTCTATCTGGGAAGCCAGACAAGTCATGGTCATGTGAAAAGAGGCTTGGGCAGCCTAGGGAGATAGACAGGCATTTAGAAGTACCAGCAAGAAAGACACAGGAAAGGTGGTGCCAAATAGCCTCCATAATACCAGCCAGTAAGTGCAACAGGACAACAGCAACGTCTGCCAAAGCACTGTCAGTGGGAGAGAGGCTCCTCAGTGGTGACCAAGAATAACATAGAAGGTACTGGCATAAGGACAGAAATTACATCATGGGGAGGACTGGTGGAAAGAAGAAAGCTCTCAAGGACAGATTTATTTTTGTGCATGAAGAAAGATGTTTCTTAATTTCAAGACAGATAACTCCTGTCCAAGACTGAAGATGCATGTGCACAGTCATCAGAAGAGTTAGACAGATGAATCCAATAACTTTGCCAGATGACTACTATAACTTTGCAACATGCACAACTCTTCTGCTGCTCACACCTCAGCCACATGAACACTGATAAATATATCCATCTGCTGTAAATGTAGAAGCTCTTTGCAAAACTTATTTGTCAGTTGTTCAGCTCAAACCACAGGACAAAACTTGTCCTGTCTCGTAATGAGCCTTTTTCTTTGTGGTTCATATACATAGAATGGAAGCTGGCTCACTCACCAGACTAAGATTGCTTAAACATGAAGCATCATTGCTTGTCTTTGAGTTCAATAAGGATACAATAATTATTTTTACCTAATAATTAAATTGAAAAAAATCAAGCTGGAAATCAAAAGACAATCCCTTTCATTGCACCACTGGAAACATTATTATGAATTTTCTTTACAAAACCACAGGAAAGAGCAAGCTAAAAGCACACATATTTTGGTAGAGTTTTTATTCAGACAATGTAATTTAATTCTGAATTATAATAGATCAAAGGGAAGCTGAATTTTAAAAAATACCTGTTGGATTATGCATGATGGAGTTCCTCTTAATAGCTCTGAATAGATTACTGTGTCATGAGGCTCCATCAGTCAGAACAGAAAACCCAAAGAGCAAGGGTAAATTGAAGGTTAAGTGCATGTTGCTGAGGAACACCCTAACCACCTTCCTTTTATGATTATAAACCGGATGAGTTTGTGTTGATGGATCTATTAAGAACAAAAACCAGCAATCTATATTCACACAGAGGCTTTACTGCCCATACATTTCCCCCAATGTTTACAACCATGTTGTATTTTGCCATCTCAGTTAATGAACTGTCACTATTTCTTTGTGTGTTGCTTTTCTAACAGAAAGAATGATCTTATTCTCAAAAGGCTGGTTTTTAAAATTACTTTATTTCTAAACTTTTCTTTAGCACAGGAAAACAGAGCAGTCCAATACTTTTTAAATTTTTTTCTGTTTGATAGAAGAGAAGAACAAAAGGAACAGAAACAAAGCCCTAAATCCATAAGAAGATCAAACTCCTTCCTGATGTAACTCCAGTGAAATAATGTAATACAGCCCATGGATGCACCCAGTCTATGTTTTTTATACAGGAACAAGAGAAGTTCCTAAATATATCAAGAATCTCAAATAGGGCAATGTCTATCCAGGAGGACTCAAGACGGAGATTTTGGTCTGGAAGAGAATTTTATTTTTGCACTTTGTGTCCCTTTTATTGAAGGGCCTGGAGATTGTACATCTTCAGGGCGACACATGGTTACTTTCTAAATTAAGAGGTGATCTGAGTTTGGTTTCAGTGGAAGTTGGAACAGGCCACACATGCATATGAAGCATGGTGTTACCTAACAAAGTGCTACTACATCATGGGAACACTGGGTGTTACCTAACAAAGTGCTACTACATCATGGGAACACTGGAAAGTGTACCATCGACATATTCCAGGTGTCTAATTTTTCCTTGACTGATTTGCTGCTGCAAGCTGTTTGGTGCCTTTAGTTCAAAAACTGTGCTCTTTAAAATGACAGGGGCTGCTAATTTTGTCCTAAAACCTGGAAACCTAAAGCTTGTCCTAAAATCAAACTTTTATAAAATCTGAAATCCAAGGAATTGCTATATGCTATTAAACTCTACTTATTTGCAAACTGATAGATACCCTCTGGCAATGCCTGAATTCCCATACCGCAGCGATGTGGAGCTGCATTAAACAACACAATGAAAACTAAAAGTGCTTCTATTGCTTTTCATTGACTTTGATGCTTGAGCTGACTAAAAAGTCGTTGCTTGTGCTTTCATTGTACCGGCAGCATCTCCTTAAGCTATCATCAGGATGTATAGTTACAGTCAACAGCAGAGGCATCAGCCGCCCTCTCTGCTGTAGCATCACACAGGCCAGCTCTGAAAGCAGCTTTCAGGGTGTTTGGGTCACTCTGCTGCTGATGGTTTGGGAAGCCTACAATGGATAGTGTTCTTACTAAAAGTGATATTCTGCAGCCTCTCTCACGCCCTTACAAGATTTTGTTCAAGGTGCTATGTGCTACTCTGCTCCTGGGTTATGCTACCTCAAGTTCCAATACGTGAATACCACTCCTAACTTTTGGGATGTCACTTAAGCTTGCTCTTCCAAATGCTTCTGCTCTTTTTTAATGCTGTATGAATGGTATACATGAAGAAAATATTTCTGCTTCCCTCCAGTCGAGAAAAGCACCGAGTTCTGAATGGAATTGAGAAGCAGCTGATCAGTTTTGGGCATGTGAGTCTGAGTAAAGAAACCGGGGTGGTTCTTCCCGCCCCCCTCCGTTTCTCCTAAGTGTGGATTAAATAGCACTTTGTAAGTAAAAACGGTGCGAATGGTATGCCAGGTCACATCCCGTCTGCCTCCTCGCAAGCAATTTCTGAAAGATTTAGCGCACACATTCAGGGTTCATGGAAGCCGTCCAGCGCGCTTCTAACGGCTTGGATCTAATTAGTCATTCAGGTTGTTTATTTTTAAATAAGGTACAGAGACACGGTAATTTTAGGATGCCGGTGCGGGGTGGGGGTAGCGGGGGAAGGGTGGCTCTCCCGCGAAGGAGCTCTTCCCGAGGCGGATGGCGAGGTCGGGCGCGGGAAGCGCTCCCCGTGAGCGGGAAGTGATGCCCGCAGGCTGCTGCGGATGCGGCGATCCCCGACAAGCCCTCTCCGCCGGCGCCCGCTCGCACTTCGCCCCTTGGGGCGCGGGAAGCCGCGCCCTCGGCAGCAGGCGGCTCAGGGAGCCATCGCCGCGGGATTAGCTCCGCGCCTGCCCTGCCCTGCCCTGCCCCAGCCGCTTAAGGCGGGCTCGGGGGCTCAGCTCCGGCTTAGCCCGGCGCTCCTGTCCCCGCGTCCCCTCGGGTGTCCCTCCCCACCTGTCGGCGGGCGCTGCCCGTGACGTCATGGAAACCCCGCTGCCCCCGCCCCGCCGCCCGGGGAGGCGGGCGGCTCCGAGCGGCA
>VZTT01023512.1:60834-82350 GCA_013400855.1 Buphagus erythrorhynchus
GGGTGTTCCTCGGAGCGAGCGCTCAGCCCGGACCGGTCCTTTATGCTGGCGGCTGCCGCTCCTGCCGGGCTCCTTCCTTCCTCGCTCCTGCCTGCGGGGCGCCGCTGCCCGGGGGCCATGGCGGGGGCGCCCGGCGGGCCGTAGGTGTGGAGCTCAGGTGAGTGTCCGCCGTAGGGATGGGATGGGACGGGACACGGTGGCCGCTTCCCTGGCCAGGGCTCCGCGGGACGAGGGGAGCCGGGGAGCGGCAGCCGGAGCGAGCTCGGCACGGGAGGAAAGTGGCGTTTTGGCGCCCAGAAAGCGCCTTCCTCGCCGGCTGGCAGCGAGGGCGGCCACGGCTGCCGGCCGGGCGGCTGCTGCCGGTGCAGCGCCTTATCCCGCCTGCCCCGCCGAGCCCTCTCCGGCCGCGCTGTCACAGCCCCACGAGGCTGTTCCGGAGCGACAGCCAACTTAGACACCTTCCCTGCTCCGGGAGGGTGCTGCTGAGGGGCTGCTTCTGCTGCCGGTGCGCTCCGTGTGGCAGCGGGACGGAGCGAGCTCCAGGTGAGCCGGGACGCGCCGGGCAGGCGCTGCCCCGGCGGTGCGGCTGGAGCAGCGCTCCCGAGGATGCGGGCTCTGGGAAATCGCCCGGCAGCCGGTGAAATGGAACTTCAGAAGTCTTGGGCGTGTTGGCAAAGCCATCGATCTCTGCTCAATCTGTGGTTCTCTGTGCTCATGAGAAGTAAAAAAGAAAAAAATGCCACCATTATTATTATTTTTATTTTTTGCCGCTGTCTTAAATAGGTTAATTAAATCCAGCTTGTTTCTAGGTTGATTAATTTCCATTTGAGGACCAATTAGGCAATATGAGCTTTTAAATACTCCATTATTTGAGAACTGTTTGGTGTAAAGTTCAGTGACAGTGAAGTACTCTTCATTGAGACTGTTTTACTTTTACTAGAAGGATATCTAGAATAGCTAGAGAAAAGGGCATTTAATAAATGTAAGGTAATTTTCTGCCTTATGTTTTTGTCCTAGGCCCGCTAATGATGGTAACAATGTTCTTCTCTCTCTGTTTTCCTGAGAAGGGACAAAGGGAGCAGTTGCTTCATGCCTTGACTTTCATCGATTAATCATAGAGTCCAGAGTGTTTCACTCATAGAGTTCAGAGTGTTTCACTCTACTTAATTTCAACAGAGCTTGTAAGTCCGGTTCAGGTATTTAACGCATGTGTTTTCATGGACATTTTCTGTAAAGCCACGGGTGGTGACAGTTTTAAATGAGCTTAGTTTTTTTATTGTTTAAAATGTTTTTTAAAAGATATCTTTAAATAAGACTCTCCAGTCTGCACTCCCAATAGATTAAGCTAACTAGTTTTCCATTGTGGCTCCTATCCATTTTTAAAGCAACAGCATTCACAAGTCTTGATTCTCTTTCTCTTTACTCTTATATTGCCTTCCCCACATATTGCATTAGGCCCACTTATGTCCTCTCTTTTATAATTTTATATAGTATCTGGGTTTGCATGCAGGAAAGGTGGGACAGGCCTTTTAGGTGTTGGAGATGTTCTCTGTGTGTGCACTGAACAGTTGTGGTTGTGCTGAAATTATTAGTGTGTTCACCAAGGACAGGAAATGATGGTGAGGCTCAGTTGGAGTCTGCCTGTTGCAACACTGTGTGGCTAGCTCATTCACTGTTGCAAATGTAAGTATACTGTGTTTTATACAAAACCTTATTTGTTTTTTTTTAAGTAGATATGTGTACATTGTTGGGAAGAATTGGGTCTTGTTCAAACCACATCTTTTGCAAACAGATGCGTGTCAGCTTAATTCCCATGTTTGTTTCATTCTCTAGGTCTTGTTACATGCTGAGGAGAAAATAGGGTCAAATGTGGCATTTCCCGGACCTTATGGTTTCTACTTGTAAAACTGAGTTTTCAGTTTCTACAAATGGTGCTCTTAGCTACCAAATGAGAAAAGCTTCTCTATAGAAAAGTTAATACATATCTAAAGTGCTGATATGTTTTAGGTTTAAATTGGATTTGATGCCAAGTGCATTTCAAAACCACACAGTGATGAATGAGGAAGAATGAGTATGTTACCGTGCAGGGGATCCTTTTACAGCTCAGAAGCAGTGTAGTATCTGTATGAGCATATTTTGATCTCATTAAATTTAATCTACTTTAGTGCAGTTAAGATTTGACTTACCAAAGTAGCGAAGTTTTGCTGGTAAAAGGCTGGGGTATAGATCCTGTGATACACTGCTACTAAGAAACTTCTAGGGGAACGTAATTGCTTTTTTTCTGTATCAAGTTTCAGATAATAGGATGCAGATACACTGAGATCTGACAAGCAGCTCTCTGGACCGGGACTAGTATGTTACCAAATTTACCCTGCTCTGCTCTTTGAGATGCTGCATTTGCATGTCTGTCTTCTGCATTAGTGATTATGTTCAAACATTATACTTTGGGGAGCAGACACTGTTTTTAGGCTCCTGCAGCTGTGACTTGTGCTACATCCTTGAATACTGTGCCTTGAAATACATATTTCATTGCTTAAGATTCTCATTTATCTGAAGGACAAGGAGTTTGTGTATTGTAACATTCTGTCCTGTTGTGGGTGCTTGTCTTTATTCTACTAACATAACATGTATCTCCTCCATGTTAATATCTAATTACCTTAGAGGGAAGTTTTCTGTCTGCCTTCAAGGTTGAGTGATGTGGGTGTTGATGCTAATGACTATGATAGCCTAGGTAAAGTTGTAGGCATAATAGCTAAGAAAAGCACAGCTCTGGGTCTGACCCTGGGAGGCAGGATATCTGTAACTCCTTCTCCTTACATCTGTTTTTATTTGTTACTCATGCAAAGTTCTTGAAGATGCTTGTGGCTTTCACATAGGGTATATGTTCAGAAATAGATTCTATTAGATATGAAGTGATGACATGAATGAGCGCCATTGGGGTTTTGGAACTCTGTCAGCATGAAGCTCATGCACATTGTTGCAAGTCACTTGAAACATTTAAAAATAAAGTTGAGGACAGCCTCAGCTGGGGAAGAAAATGGAGAACTTAAATTCTTTCTGATTTTCTGCATTCAGCTGTTACAACTGAGATAATTATTAAATGATCAGAGCTGTTGTGGCTGCTGAGTTTGTTTGTTTGGGGGGGGCTGGTTTTGTTTTGTTTATTTCTAAAATACAAATTGAATGGCAATTCTGGTACCTGCCGTGCTACTAAAAGCACTGAGGACTCTAGGAATGCTGGCTGAAACTGAGAAATGTGCTTGGCCATTGCAGCTCAGCCTGTACTGTCCTGCCTGTCTGGTGTGCCTGACTCAGTGCAAGCTCCTTAGGGTAGAAGTCACATGTTGGTGTGTGGCACTGAGCACAGCAGGGCCTAATCCTATTTCAGTGTCTGGGCACTCCATGATGTTAACCATGAAAGTAAAGAAATAGAGTTGAGCTGCTTTCAATCTGGCAGGTGCTGAGCAGGTTTTGCAATGTCTGTTTGCTATTTGCTAATGGTTCTCAGTCCTTGAATGCAGGCTATTCTAGACATGCCTCTTGAATTGTGGAAAACGTGCTGATAAGCAAGACTTGACAGGAATCCCTGTTATGTGCAACAGGAGGAACAAATAAGAGAGAGAGCTGACTTTCACTGACCGCTAATCCCTAAGCTGAACTGGTACATTGAGAGCTGCTATGTGCATCTAGCTCTTAGAGATATCTCTAAACTAAATAATTGTACATCTGCCTGTGAGACAGACATCCTGACATAGAGATAGTGGCTGCCTAATAGTGTCTGGTAAGTCACAGGAGGAAGGCTGCAGATGTGGTGTTTGATGTGTCTGTTGTTTGTCAGTATTGTAACCCTTGAGACTGAATGTGAAAACTCGTCCTTTGAAGTCATTGAAAAGCATACTAGGCAAGCTCTGCATTCCTTGTCCAGCCATGAGGTGTGTGTATATATCTGTGTTTTTAGATTTGCCACTTTCAAGTCCAGTTGTTAAACTACAGGTAACGGAGCTGAACATTTCATCTCTAGTCTTTAAGTTGTGGGGGTTTGACACCTGAATCATATTTAGTTTGGCAAACACAGCTGCTGCTGTGTCAACACTTAATTATTTCCTTCTGAACATTTTCTTTGGCAATTATATTAACATGAGTGTGCAAACAAATCTCCCTTTCCTCTGCTTTCCAATGTAGTGCATAGATTGAGAATTAAGGACACTTCTCTTCTTTACATATTAGCACCACTTTAAGTCATCTTCAGATTCTGCCTGCATGCTGGTTGAACTTAAACAAAATCACAGAAAAACCATGGTAGTATGTGGTGCTACAGTTGTCATGCAGCACTTGTATGTAATTGCTGTACTTATAACAAAGACAGTAAAAATACAAAGTAGTAAAGGTGAGAAACTCATCTTTGTTTGTAAGTGTTTCTGTGTTTACTGTAGTGGTATCTTTTCAATTTCAGTGGTGACTTTATTTATTATCATTAGAAAAAGAAAAAAAAGTAGTATTGGGCTTTCTGGCCATTCTGTGTATCCTCTGATGAATGTTTTCAGGGTAAAAATCTGAAATATTTCCCTTACTGAATGTAGTCATACTTTTGTCCCATCTTAATTGCAGCCAATTATTTTATTATTGCTCATGATGATACTGCAGAGTCTGTTATCATAACTGTAATCTCCTATCTCTTGTGCCAGTCACTTAGGTCACTTTTAGGTCATTTCTCTTATCTGATGCCACTTATTCTCATGATTCTGGAGGCTTTTCCTAGTGACGGTGAACACTTTTTACTGTTCCAATTTTCGTCTGTTCCACTTGTATGTAGTTGTTGGTGAAAGTGAATGAAGCTCCTGGCGTTAATGGTTCAGATAAGGAGCAGCTGTGTGGATACACTCCATTTGCCTCACATGTATACTCTGCCCAGAAAGTAGCTGAAACCCCTGAAGAGACAATTTCTGAACAGCCTGGCAATCAGCAAAAGAGCCATGTGTGCCGGAGACTTTATCCTTCTCAGTGCACAAGCCCATCTGTGTCACTGTTAATTCTGCTTGTTACAGAAGGTTAAGTCCTGCCCTTCAAGTTCTCATGTGAGCAGAGTAGGATATAGTTCTCTGGTACTACTTTCTTCCATCTCGCCTGTTAAAAACATTTTGTTGCAATGTCTCCCTCTTCTCCAAGATAATTGCTTTGTCAGCGTGCCTAGAAAAATAGCCTTGAGGAGGGATAGAGTTACTTCATGCTCACAATTGCCAAAGTGAAACGTACAATTCTTATTTTTACAGAACTACTTCTGTCCTGTCTGCAGTGACAACATATGACTTCGAGACCAGTCTTGCTAAGTGTTACTGTCAGAAAGGTTCTGGTGCTGCCTCAGGCTGTGAGGCATAACCGTGGCATCTGTCCTGAGCGTGATGTGGAATGCATCTTGCTCGTACTGGCAGCTGAGACTACATTGGCTGTAACTGTGCTGCCAGAAAAGAAGTTTGTTTATAGTCTGATAAAATACTGTATTCTGAAGGAGAGTGAATGATTCTATCATTTTTCAATATCTCTTGCTTGCGACAAATACAAGTGCTGAGATTACCTACACAAAGCTTTGACAGCATAAAATCTGAATTTAAGTGCAGTTTATGATGGGAGGAAGGGAGGAAGTTTCACTATGAGTGTGATTCAGTCACTGAAAGTCTCGTATACCTTAAATAAAGAAACAGTAAATGTCTGTTAATCTTCTGTGGTAGTGCTCGACTGATTTAAAATAACAATGTGTAAATCATCAGTAGCAACAGCGATCCTGAAGACAGGCAAGTGATTATTGTCTCTGTATTTGGGAGCAGATGAAGTGAGCTGCAAAGGATGTGAGCTACTGAGTCTGTGCTAGTTCAAGATGACTGTGGTTAGGAGTTTGTGGTGCCTTTCTCAGGTTCACTCCCTGATACCTTGCTGCCTGCCAAAGGAAGGCAGGCTGGTACTTGCTGAGAAATGCCTTTCTATAATTTGGTAGCTGTGTGGGGTTTTCCCCCTCAGCTGGATCTATCTGTGTCAGTGCAGCATAGAGGCATGTGAGCTCTTAGTTCATGGGAACTGTGCAGCCATTTAGGTAGCAAGTCCATCATTTTAGCAATGACTTCACCACCTTCAATAAGGTAGGCCACCTAGAATGCATCAGGCTATTTGGAGCTGACATTTTTGCTAGAAAATTGAAGGTGTTTGCTTATTAAATAAACAATATTGGAATAAAGAACACACAAAAAAAAAAAAAAAAGGTGTTAAGACTATGCCTGAAGAGAAGGCTTGTCCCTAACTTTTTTTTTGCTAGTAAGAGTAATTAATAGGACTCCATGGTCTACCCTGGGAACTTGTCAGAACTCCATGTTACTTGCTGTTACTGTTAAATAGGGTTAGCTGAATCACTCAGAACAGGCATGTTCAATTTCCTTAAAAGATAACATTCTGATAACAGCTTTGTCACTTCTCAAGATATGCAAGAGGACCAGAGACAATAGGCATTGAAACAGGGAAGGTTCCATCTGAACATCAGAAAGTTTTTCCTTCCCTGGGAGGGTGATTGAGCACTGGCACAGGTTACCCAGAGAAAATGGAGTCTCCCTCCTTGGAGATGCTCAAAAGCTTTCTGGATAATGTGTTTCACATGATTCTGCTTGAGTGGGGGGTTGGACCAGATACTCTCCAACTGAGGGGTCCCTTCCAACTTGAACCATTCTGTGATAGTTTTACTAGGGTATTTTGAAGCTTAGTGTAGTGCAATTCTGCTCTTCAAAATCTTAGATGAACAAATTAATTTTAAAAAGCCAGCCAGAGTCTTGCCTGGGCCTTAATCAAGTCAATAAGCAGCCCTGAGGTTGGGATGCAGGTCATCTGTCATGCAACAGGGTGCATCCCTTGTTGGAGTAGGCTTCCTGTGGAGGATTGGTGATGTCTGTCTGAGAGAACTTGAGTTTTAGAAAGAGCTAGAACTACTGGAGTTTTCTAATTTGCTTGATACTGAAGTCAAATAACAACAATATGTATATGAAGAGAGGAGAATATAGGCTAGATCTTGTCCTGTTATTGAACTCTAGTAACAACCATGTTAGGAAAGAAGAGTTAATATTTTTTGTTTGCTTTCTGATTAAGGTCAAACAATGGAAGGAAAAGAGTTTAGGTGTTGGTCTACAGGATTTTGTCATGTCTTGGCAAGAAAGATACTGGTTTTTAAGATATGAAGTCAGTATGTGTGCTCTTATTAGTGTCAACAAATACTATTTAGTAAATAGAATTGTGGACAACAAAGATGTATCATGGACCCTCGTTTGCCTGCAACTGTGGTATCTGTATCACTTCTAGGCTGAGAAGGCAGCCAGCTAGGATTAGATTCCAGGAAAATTTCTGTGCCAAAAATATCAAGCCACAGTATTATGATAGATTTTTGTCTTCCTTAACTGAATGGTGCTGATATTGTTTTACTGAGTCACCTAAATAGGAAGTTAACAATTCATAGTTCTTACACTGCTGCCACAGCTGCTGAAATTCAGGAAGTATAAAACACATTCATTCCTTCCTGTTGTTAAAAAAAAAAAAGTTATATCAGTGTGTTCACTTGCAGATTTCTTACTGTATTTCAAATCCACCAATTTCAACTGTAAGACATTAAATCAGGAGCACTCAAAATTATGGTAACTTTATAAACCTTATAAAATTAAGGCTCACTTATTCCATATCTCCCAGTGCTTAGAGGGTATCAAATTGTCGAGGATGGAGCACTTGCTGAGATAGGGAAGTGCTACTGTGGATAAAGTAAGTTCTTGCCTTTTAGCTGATATCCAGTTTGTTTTGTTGAAACAAGCTTTTTTAACATCCTATTTCTTAGAACAAGAATACAAATGCTTTGCTGCAATCATGTTTTTTCACTCACTGAATAAATACAGAACTTCAGGTTTGGAGATAAGAGGTTAGAATTTTCCACAGAATGGCTGAATCATAGTCTTCTCTCCACACACTGACACAATTTTACAGCTTATTTTCCTCTGTATAATACTATATTGTACTTTACTACTTGAAGTTCAGCAGGATCAACGCTTGCACTTGAAAATCAACAGCAGACCCATTGCCAGGATAACACTTTGGCTGATGACACTTGCTGTTTGTTTGCTTGTTTTTGAAAGAAGAAAAAAGAAGTAATGTCAGGCTTTGACAAAATGGCATATTTGACAAATGTGGTTTATAAATTCTTTTTTTTTTCCCCTCTATTGCCAGAACACTTAAGTATACAATATCACTTTCTTCTGCCATGTCGTGTGTGTGCAATTGTTAGTGTACTGAAGATCCCTTGCAGATAATATTACATTTTAAAAGATCAGGTTTTAAGTAATGGGACACCATTGAGTGTTTTCAAATGCATGCAAGTAATTGTTTTCACCAGAAAAGTTTAATGGTGTGCTTTTAGTCCTAGTTGATTACTTTGATAAGCTGAGCAGGGAAAATGCAACTTCCCATTTATTTCTGGCTGTACTGTCAGCCATCTCTGTTTTTAAATAAGTGGTTTCCTTAATTTCATAGTAATTTGGTGCTAGAACAATGGCTGTATCTCAGTGACATCAAGTGACTCTTCTCACTTTGAGAGATAACAGCTTCCTATTTCAAGCGGCTGGGGAAATCTTGGTTTCTGGGGCACAGCTCAGCGTTTGAAAACACGGGTGTTTTCTTAACTGTGGTTGCCATTTCAGTCTTGGCATTCCAGACATGACAGTTCACAATGAACTACCAAACACTCCTTGTCAAGTGAGTTTGCATTATTTACTTTAATATGACTAGAATGCATGGTTAGTATAAACACACCCTTCTATTCAGTGCAGGATGCGAGCTGTTTGCTCAAATTTAAATAGTAATTCAGTCTCCAGAGCCCTTCTACAAAAGGATCATCTTTGCCTGCTGTTAAGTGAGTTTTATATTCTAAGTTAAAAAGAAAAAAAAAGTTTGTCTCTCGACTATTGGAAAGATGCAGCGCCTTTCTCACTATGGCCTGCACTCACATCATACAGAACTAGAATGCTTGAGGGATTTTCTTTCTTAATATCATTACTCAACACTCTGCAAGTGCATTGCTACTTGATCTACCTTGTGATGGCTTACTTAGGAAGAGAGATGGTTTAGGCTGTGCATTTGCTGTATGTTAATTTATTGATGAAATCATGTCTTATATTAGCCCAGCATAATGCACTTACAGCTGAGAGGAAGGGTGGTATTCAGTAATGGAATTAGGGATGAAGGGCAGGAAAACAAGATTTTATATTTTTTCTTAAATAGTAATGCACAAAACTTAAATTTTTCTCTTTTTCTTGTGGTTTACCAACTGGTTTTTTAGTTCCTTGTGGGTTTTTTTGGCCCTTGAAAATCATGAAGGTGTTTTGAGTAAATACAGCCAAGTCATCTTATGAAGCTGTTCTGCCCAGTCTTTGCATGCCACTGACACGCTTGCATGCAAAACTGCTTTGTGAAATGTAGGAGGAGTGCAAATAAAAATTGCAAGGCATGGATGGGTTAGGTTTGTGCTCAGATTGACTTTGAAGAAGAGAATTGTTCTAATCTCCTACTTTCTCCTTGCATTGAGATTCTGAAGTGCTTGTTTCTCTATGTCTGAGTCCCAGAACTCTGGGGACTGTAGCTGTCTTTGGAAAGGCAAGCATATGCAAAACATTGACATCAAATCAAGAAGAAAATATGCATAACTTTCGTTGTCAGAATTGATGTAATTGAAGCTACCTATGACTGGTAGCCTAAACATAAATTCTAAAACATACTATTTCCTTGATCTGCCACTTTTAAAAATTATATTCCTTTAAAAAAACCCCATAAAGACGCACAAAAACTTTGCACAGAAGAAATACAATGTAAGCAAGTAAAGATGAAGTAATTTCTTTTTATTAATGGAAACCTAAGAGTATTAAGGCAAGGTCAGTTTTCAGCCCAGATTAAATCAGCGATAATAACATTGGCAAGTGGTATATAAAGACTTCCTTGCTGAAGGTGGCTGTACTGACACATAATACCACTGGAAGAGAGTTCCTGGATTCTCATGTAAAGTATTTGTGGTAGTCAATGCATTTGTATATTCCCTTTTGTAAAGTTCCCAAGCATCATCCTAAAGTAGTCAAAGCTTGTCTCATTTACAATTTATTTCAAAGCTTACGTGTTTGGACTAAAACTTTATTCCAGGATTCTGGCTAAAATCTGGCTCATACCAGTTTGTATGTCCAGCTGGATAAAACTGGTATTTTCCCTCGGTATTTATAAGAGCATATGCACCCTTTATAAAGCGTTTTTCTCTCTGTTTATGTAGGGGAGGCTCTCTTTCCCCCAGTCAGTTTAGCAGACTTGCATTTAGACTTGAAGAGATGCAGGGAATCTTGTGATATGACTGATTAGATATGCTCGTGGTATTCATTTCAGGACAATATTCTGCTGTCAATCTTCCTTGCATAAACTTACGTATATCTCACCTGTGTCCTAGGTGCTATTTTTAATTTTTGACCAGATTACATACCGGCAGTGCCTTTTTTTGATGCTTCCCTATATGGCTCTGTAGGAAATGCCTTAATTTATGTAATGGGTAGCTTTTTTCTCTTTTCATACCTTCATCAATTTGGTAAGGAGTTGATCAGACATGTATTCCATGTATGTGAGTGCCTTCCTCTCCTTGGTCACTTCCCACTGTCTCAGCAGAACTTGTGCTTGGCTTACTTCTTGGATCCTGACCTTGCATTCAGGGCTGATGAGCTGCATTCCCTGTCACTGCTTCTGTTCATGTGGCTCCTCTCACCTGGTGTCCCAGTTGTTCAGTGCATCAGATGTGCCTCTATACCTTTTGTCAGCAGCAGCTTTTAGCAGACACCTCAATTCCCTCGCCAGTAGGACTATTAAGTAAAACTAACTCCAAGATAATTCTTGGCAACTTCTGGTGATCCATGTCCAGCCTGATAATTTTTTTGTTGTGTGTGGCCAGTCAACACTTAGCAATTCTTTTACCAAAAAAGATCATTACTGACTTTTTTTAGTGCAGCTGTTGTTGAGTCCAGATGAGATCTAAGATTTCTCCTGTCTGTTTTTAATTTTTTGTAAAAAGTTACTCTGTTACTATTGACTGCATGGTACTGATTGTAGTAGGGCTGATGTCTTTTTGCTTTTCTGCTGTCAGCTTCAACTCTAAAGACAGGCATTTTGTTTGCTTTCCTGCCATCAGAGAATATCTCCAACTGAGGTTTTTTGTCTGCTTTAGAAATACAAATTATAGGTTTTAAATTATTTTATTGGCTAGAGGTGAAGTAGACACAAAACCTTGAGAATACATGGAAGTTTTATTTGCAACTTAATGTACAATTTAATTTTTTTTTTTTTTTTTTCAAAAATCTGTAGTGGTTTCATCTGTTTTTCTTCACACGTGCTCAGGAAGATGTTACTTTTAATTTCATGCTGGTTTTGGTAGTTTCCAGGTCTGTTTCATAGTCAACATCCTATATTTGTCTCTTTACTGAGAAATTTTCACTTCCAGGTTACTACTTCATATAGTTTCTGTGAGTTGTGGAAGAATTTCATTTCTAATATCTTTTAAATCATTTTTTTTTAAAGCTATAACTTTATTCCTGTACTTTAACATCTGAGGTGCAACTTCTTTAATCAACTTCTCTGCCTTTTGGGAGCTATGGTGAAGTACTTATCTAGTTGGGCCTATTTCATCTTTCAAGTTATCTATTGCATGCTGCATCCCATGAGGCATTTCCAGATTTGTTTATGCACATTTAATGAAGCAGCAGCTCAGCATTTTCAATTTAGAGAGTCTGAACTCCTCAATCTAACTGACTACTTAAACTTCATATGAGTCAGAAGTTAATCTCTTGTGATGCCCAACTCACTGGGTTATTTTTCATTCTAATAAAATAAAGTCTGTTGCAAGGCTGGTTTCTTTGAATCTACTGTGGACTCTGAGCAAGGCTGTCCTTTTTAAGTGTGGTTTGCTTTAGTGTTTTTGGTTTGTTTGTTTTTAAACTCAGACGTATCCTTAAGTTCTTTTGCAATGGTGTGTTTGGAGTGTTTTTTCCAGATCTATCAAAACATTAAATGGTGTATATTTGAACACCCCCTTCCTCTATGGGCTTTTTTTGAATAACATATGCATTTCATTATGTTTTAGCCACTAAGATGCTGTTGTCCCTATGATATTTAATCTTGTATTTAATTCAGGTGCATTAGTTTTGTAGCGGAGGCCTCTTTTTTGTAAGTACACAAATACTTAATGTTTTATCTCGTCATGCCTGTTTACCAGGGCAGACTACTTGTCTGCCTGAACCCTGTTTTAATCTGTGCTAGGACTTTCAGCCCTTTATCAAACAATCAGGGATAAAAGTCCTTCTTGGTCACAGTCTCATTTTCCTGTACTTGTGTGTTGAGGTTGTGTGGGTGCCCAACAACTCTCACTTCTCACTTTCATCTGTAGCTCCGTTCCTGGGTGTGTCACCTTGTCCTTCATGGTCAGTGTCCTTGTCTCATAATTGAGAGCCCTTGAGCAGGAGAGTCCTGCTGAGTGACTCTGAAATGCTGTAAGGTTTCACCCATCTTTTTCTCTCCTCATTATTTTAATGCCTCTTTATCAAGTCACTTGAGATATAGCTGGATCAAATGTTTGAAGTCCTGCCATATAAATAATCTCTAGAGTCTGTCCCCCCACTCCTTAAGTAACCTTGAACACCCCAGATAGAGTATAGCTTTGAATCAGCAGAGAAATAAATAAAGAGCGAGGGAGAAAGGGAAAGCCAATATAGTGAAGCTGTTCAATTAAATGTGACTTTCTATATTCTGTAAAAATAAAAAAACCCTCATGTTGCATTTGAGTATAAATAATTAACTGAAAATACTTACATGTAATTTTCTTTCAGTCACAAATACAGTAGCAGCTGTTGCCAAGGTTTATCAGCAGCTATTGCTACAGCTAAGGCAAATTTGCAGGTCATCAGATGTAGAGAAAAACATCTGGTAAATAGATTATGGAATATGTTGACATCTTGACTGGTCACATCTATTTGATTTTTTTGTTTGTTTGTTTGAGAAAATGTCTCTGAAGAAACTTACTGTGATTAGGTTGAAGCTTCTGCAGGATGGTATTTATTTATTCTGGTGGATGTTATATATTTACTCTGATGGATCTTGTTGTTTTAACATATTTGCTTTTGAATTAATGCTTTCATGACTGTTTTGTGAATATTTAGGCCACAATTGTCCTGACCTGAGGCTGATAATGCTTTTTTTTCTTTTTTTTTTTTTGTGGCTTTCTTTATATACACGTGACTCTTAAGAGGGGAAGCAGTTACACCGTAGATGTTCTAATTTTGGAGAGGAGAACAAGATCTCTTCAGTGTTACGGATGACAAGAAAACAAATTACCTTTTTCTGGTATCTTTTCTCCCCTGCTAATCCCCAGATCCAGATTTAGAAGCATTCTGTGTTCACTGTAGCTGTGTGCTTCCTTTCCTGTCTGATGCTGCAGTTGGCTGATCTCCACTGTTCCTCCCTCCTTTCACTTGTGTGGGTTCTTCTGCTGATATCTCAAAAGGCAGCATGAGGTGCACCTGACACGGTGAATTCAGATGTGGGGAGAGGGTGAGAGGCTGTTTGGTGCTCAGGACCTTGCTGACAGGCTGCCTGCCCTGCCTCTGTCTGAGAGCACAACAGCTCGACTCACAAGAGCCCCGTGCAGTTCTGGGGCACTGAGCTCTGATTCATGGCAGCTAACACATAGCTGTAGACTATATCTATCCACAGAACATGTGTAATGTTTTGTACACTTTGCAGGTTTTTTAAAACCTTCATTTGTTCCAAATAGTCTGTTGTGGTCGGCAGAGTTTTAAGATAAAAACGTGTTCTGTAAGAGTAACCAGATCTAGTAAACAAAGTGCCTCCAGTACCCGTCCCTATTTTTGATGCTATTTATCCATACTTTGATTTGTTACTTCTGAAAGAAAAATCTTAATGGGAATGAGTGTCATGATTTTGTGCTTGACCAGAAGTTGGTAAATGAAGTCTGCACCTGCACTGGCAGTAGGGAGCCTTTCTGTTCTGGGGTGGCTCAGCTAGCAGTAGAGCACAGATATCCCAATGCAGAACAGTGCATGTCAAGAGGCTCACTTTAAAACGTCTCTTAAACAGCAAACAGACATAGTTCCTTTAACCTGTCTTATTCAGCCTGGTCTGCACCTCAGAATGGCAGGTCAGAGGGCAGAAAATCAGTGGCATACTACTACCTTTGGTCTTGTTCAGTGAAGTAGGTACTTCTTGGCAGCCCTCCAGGCAGTGTTTCTAAAGTGCTTGCGCAGCTCTAGCACAGGCAATCCTGGAACTTTACAGCTGAAGTGAAGGTCCAGGCATTTGGTGATTCATATGGTCTGGTAAATACTTTATTTTCCATATGTAGCATTATTCTTATTTTCCCCACTCAGTGAAGGGGATGGATGAAACCAGAGAGAAAATAGTAAGATGGTCAGATGGTGGTTTGGAGGGGAGAGAACAAAGTTTGGAGTTCTGGCCTGAGGGGAAGTGGGAAAACATGTCATTGCAGCAGTGGTTGCTTTTAATTTAACTCTATGGATTGTAGAAAATCTGTGAGTGCTTTAATTACATAATGACCTCTAAAATGAAGGTGAACAGAAATGCTGAATTCGTAGAACACATTTCTAGCTGTCAGCCAAATTTTCTCAGTGAAACCCGTTATCAGCTCGGAGAGGGGAGAAAATTAAGCTTGCTGTGTGGAACTCTTCCTTGCATTTTTTGAGATCTTTATTGGGTATTAGAAGGCAGAAGAGAGAATTTGTCTCATGCCTTTATCAGAGTGCTGCAGTCTCAGCTGTTCCAGCAGATTTTGGACCCCCTCGTGGAAGCTGTGCCAGTCCAGTGGCTGCAGGGAAGGGGCAGGTTGCTTGTGAGTGTGTAGCCCTGCTCCTCTTCCTGCCCTGTGGTGCCCAGCCAGGTGGCACAGGAAGAAGTGTGTGGGCACCACGGCAGCTTGCTGGCAAAGACATCATCTTTGACTGGAAGCACAGGGCAAGCAACACTTACAGTCTGCTAATAAAGCAGCAAAATGGCTTAGTTTCAAAGGGTATGCATGCTTTCATCACCTGCTGTAACTGGAACCAGAGTGGTGGAACAGGGAAGCATTTGGTCTCTTGAAAAACAGGAGTTCTGAATGAGTGTTGGAGTCTAATGTAATCATCCTAATGGTTTGCTTCCTGCTTCGCTGTGGTAACATGCCACTGTGTATGCCTGTGTGCTTTTTCTAACGAGATTTTTCTCTCCTTGAAAGACAGAAAAGCTGAGGGGGAGCTAATACATTCTGAAAGCTATATTTAGCTGGGAGCAATTAAAGCTAGCACTGTATAATGACACTTGAGACTAGCTTATCCATCAGGCAAATGGTAAGATTTTAATGTTTGCTTTCAGTCAGACTTGGCAACTTTGCTTACATTCATTAAATTATGCATTTTAGAAGGTGTGTCTGGTGCAGGTTGTTTTGGAGAAGTTATTTGCTTTCTTACTTTGTTCCTACTTCCATTTTCAGTGTAAACCCTTATAGTCCCTTGTTGCTTTTGAAAGAGGTAGCTCTGCTTTACCCTCCAGTCAGCAGATGCCTGGTTTGCTCTTTTCATCATCTTTATGCTTGCAGCATGTTGGTGCAGTGAAATGACTCTGCAAACACTATGGCTAAAAATTTGGCTTTTTCCCTCTTTGGTTATTAATTGGATTGATTTTCCACTCTAATTTCTTTCTGTAGTCATGGTGCTACCGGCTTTAGTAGAACTTGCTGTGGGGATAAGTGAGAGAAGGGAATTCTCTCCCTTTGAGAAGGGAGAGAATTGGCTGGTTCTTCCCCAGGGGCCCAGTTCTGCTCTATGCAGACTTACACCAAATTGCACTCTATTGCCAGACTGAGTCTTTGTTGCACTCCTGGTAGGCTCTTCTGGAAACAGTTAGAAATATGTAGCTTCCTTAGGACTAATACAGTACAAAATGGCTTAATTAATTGCTGTAGATTTGTTAAAAGGTCAGTTATTGCATGTTCATTCTTTTTTTTTCCTTGGGTACCAAATAATTAATTTTCTCAGTTCTGCATTAAATGAACATCCCTCTATGATGCTCACATGATCTATAGTCATCCACTGCGAGATATATTTGTTGCTCAGTTTGTCCTTCTATTCCAGTGCATCAGGCTCTAGGACTTTTCTGGTCTAATGTTTTTGAGTATGTCTGTACAACTATGGGTTACTTTTTTATTACACAGACACAGAAAAAGTTATAAATCAATCAACAGTGCCATTAAGCTGATCTGGATTTCCCAGATGATTTTAGAAATTGTGTACCTGTGTTGCAAAATATTCAGAAACAAAATCATATGAGTGCTGCTTTATGCTCAGTGATCAGAAGAGATCTCTTGAGTACAGTGATTTGGGGACCAAGGGGGAACACAGAGCCTTTTTTGGACCAGCAAACTGTGGGGGAAATTTTGTTTTGGAAGGAGGAAAACTTGATGTCTGTGCAAAAGTGTGGAAAGATTGTGGAACAGCAAAGGCATCACTTGACTTTATGGGATGACTAAGTGCTTGATACAACCATTGGCTTCCTGAACTGCTGATGGTCTGAGGTGCCCAGTGAAGGCTGCTTAGGCTGTGTCTCCTTATATCTGTCACTTTCCTTTAGGGTTCTTCTAGGGTCCCTCTTACTTCAATATGATATGAAATATACTCCTAGTAACTAACATAGCTCTTTGTAACCTGTATCAGCTGACTTTTTCCCTGTTTTTCTTATGGTGTTCATGCGAAAAGCACAGAGAATTAAAAGGCACAAATTTTTCAGATCTAGCTTGTTGGGTTTTTTTCAAAGGCTTTTTATAAGGTAATTCTGTTGCCTTAACCATGAGAAGTTTTTAATACATGATTAGTTGGAAGTTTAAATGTAGAACGACTGAATTTTTGAGTTACTGGGAAAAATGCCAGCCATAGATTTGGGAAAGGCTGAGTAATAAAATCATAAAGCTAGTTCATCACTCAAATATGTTATTTCAGCTGCCTCTGCCCACTGCATGTTCCTACAGGCTAAAAATGTCAATAGGCTCTTATATTAATAGCTATTTTAGGACTCTAATCTTAAAAGGCAGTACAATGAAAGAACCTTAGATTAATAAAAAATATCAAAGTTAGCACATCAAGTGTTCTTTCTTACTCTAGTTTAAAAAACTTCCACCCTTAATACTTAGATGATTAAAAATGCACAAGTTCATGTGTTGAATTATCCTAAAATTAAATCACAGATGTTTATACTACAAGGCAAGTGGGGACAGTGGCATTTTTAGGAATTAATACAGAAGAAGCAAGAAATTGATGGTAAATGTGAAATTAGGGGATATTAAATGTAGACAGCTGATAGGAGAAGGCAAAAGTATAGCTCAAAACTGAGTTGAAAGCAGGGAAAAGAATTTGATTTTTTCCTTGAAAAATATGCTAAGATGGTAAGAATAATATTAAAGAAGGGAAGTAATGACAATTCAAGAAACGCAGAATTTAATTTCACTACTGAATTAAAGCTGTAGTCCAAAACAGCATGTAAAAGTAATAGCTAAGAAAAAGTTAAATTGTAACAGTAAATTCAAAGCTGTTATCGCAAGTAATTTTGAAGAATTCTGTTTCTCATGTTGATTTTGAAGAAAGATCAGGAAAGCCTCAGCATTAGAGAAAGCTTAGCAATGTGCTAGTTTTTATAAACAGTATGTGGTACTCAGACACTGGTTTGTCTGGGGCTGATTGATTGCAGACTTTTGGAAAATTTATCATCAGGCTGATATGGGAACAGACTCGGTGCAATAGAAATTCAAATTGAATAATTGGAATGAAAGACCATGCAGTCCATGAAGATAAAGGCAGACTAAACCATTGTTCCTTTTTAGCTCAAATGGAGCATGTTAAACTTTGTCATAAGCAATTTCTGTTTGGTAGTGTTCATGTTGTACAGAGAAGTCCTGCAGGCTGCTAAAACTGTAAAGGTGGGTTGTCTTCAGAAAAAGTGCTTTTGACTAAATGTCAAACCCCTGTTTTAGTTGCTTCAAAGCAATGGCTGAATAATGATACAAGTTTGTCAAAAAGTAGTACCCCAGCATCTATTTCTGTTCAGGATTCTTCTTTCTTGTTTTGTGCTGACAAGATGTTTGGGTGGGTTCCCCACAGCCTCAGTAGTTACACATTTGTGCAGAGTTCTGGATCTTTGGAGCAAGAAGGGATTCTGTTACAAAATGCATCACTCTCATAGTGTATTAGTAGACTAAAACTCAAGTTGCTTAGTTATATGTGAGAATGTGGCTAACCTGAATTTTTAATGCATATCTTCCAGAAAAAAATATCAGCTGTAGATGCTGTATTTTAGGGAAATATTTTGGGAGGGGAGAATGCACAGAAAACAAGCCAGAAAAAAATTCAGATATTCATATGTTCTACTTGTTACTTCCCTTGTTCTTCTTAGGTATGAAAGGAAAATGCAGCAGGAAGTTTTATTCTTCATCTGATTTTTTTGGTTTTTCAGATCCAACACGAGACTCATGTGAGCTTGCCACATCTTGCCTAAGGGCATAGCTCATACTTTCACTTCTGTAAGAGAAGAGATTTGGATTCTTCCTGGTGACAGTGATCCTACACAGTCACTGTAGGTCTGTCATCCTTCTATCATGGCTGTGTTCCTCTCCTTTTGGGAAAGCAGAGGTTAAATTGGTGTGGAGCCTGTTTTAGCCTAAAGAGGGCATGACCAAAGAAGCTGTGTAAGAAGCTTCCTGGTGTGAAGAATCCCTCAGTCAATGGAGAATGGGAAAGGACTGCAGTATAGCTGTGAAGAGGCAGCAATTCAGTCCCCCTTTGGGGTAAGACATTGTGCTTAATTAGATGTCCAGAAGGAAGTGACAAGGAAATAGAATAGGTAAACCTGGAGTTGTGCTAATGTAACCTTTTATTCTGCTGAGACAAGGGTAATTGCTCAAAAATACCTCAAAGTACCTGTGTTACTTTTGGAGGAAATGGGGAAAAAAATAACATTTGTTGGGTTGTACTGTGTTTGGGTCCCCTCCAGTCTCAGGCTCTGGGGTTTCCACTGATGACCTACCGAGTCAGGAAGGGGGACCCTCACCCATTGCACCACTGGACTCTGTGGTTTGTGTCTTATTCTGAAATGTTCTCTCTAGACTGCAGCCAAATACAGGACTTGGGCAAGTCCTATATTATTGAGATTGTGTTATCAGTGACATTGAAAAACTTCTTGTCTTGCTGGTGAGTTTTTTGCTTTAGTGCTCTCTAATTGTGAGATTTAACATTAGGAGAAAATTCTGTCCTGAATCATATTTCCAGTCGTGGCACTTGTGGCATGTTATCTTCTCTAATATGTAGAGAATAATGCAATAAAGTAAAAATAATGTAAATATAGTCACAATGCATTCTGAATACTTAACAATTTCTCTTTTGGTGCAGGAACACTGATAATGTATTTGGACTTTCTGGCTGCATTTCAACTTTTTAATGCTTGTATATGTGCGTGTGTGTATAAATGTATATATTGTTGTCCTTTTAAACCTGTAGGGACTAGATAAGTATTTTAGAGCACATAGGACAGTTAGAATGTTGTCAGCCTTATGTGCATGTAATTTACATATTTGATTGCAGTTTTGGAAGGCTGGGTGTTCTGAACTGTGCAGTTCTTACAGTCCTGTGTATAAACTGATGTTTTTAAAGTCTGTCTTGATAGACTTACATGGATCTTACACTTGTAAACCAGAATTTGGCACTGCTGTTTGCACATATTTTATTGTACTTGCACCTGTGTTTGTGTAGGTTTAATCACTGCTTTAAGCTTGGTGAATTTTTAGGCTGAATCTCTGTTTCTCTTGTGAGTGTGTAAAAGGTATCACTAGCTCTATGATGCTCAGTAGGAACGTGCTTTCCTCTGGAAAGCGGAAGATGAGTCAAGAGAACTGAAGTATGGAGCAGGCACAAGGACTGAATCTTTGCTAGATGTGGCTGCTGTAAAACATTAAAAACCACATATGTTTACAGCTTCTCTAAATTAGAAGCTGTAAAGGTGTCAGTGGAGGAGAGCAAGGAGTGGAAAATACTTTCACTTGGTTATTTCTGTTGGTAGGTACTGCCATACTGCTCCAATGGGAGGTGCCCAGTTGCTGTAGGATCCTTTCACCTATGGAGATAGTGGAGTTTATCAACATTATTGCAAAACAGTTTGCTGATAAAGCTGGGAAGTTTTATGTTTAAATAGCAAACCAAAGTTTTGTGATTGCCTAATGACTTTGAAAACATTTCTATCTGAGGCAGAAATGAACATAGACCTGCCCCACCCCAGTGTGCAACATGTGGCAATTTTATTTACAGAGGGGGTTCCTGTGGAACAGATATGTTTGTGACTTCACATGGAGTCATGCAGGAAACCTGTGAAAAACTCTGGTTAACACCTTCCTTGCCTGTCCTAATCTTTCTAGTGTTTCCCATTGAAAATAAAGAGTGGTAGGTTTACAGGGTACAAAACTGACAGCATTTGAACAGATACAAAAAGGGAAATTAATTGCTCCTCTAATAGTGGCAGCAGAAGACTGAAATGAGAATTAGGATTTATCTTAATACTTCCATTTTCATACTGACTTAGTAGAACCCTGTTGGTATATGTTCTTGGAATGCACTAATACTTTGTAACACCCTGGTTTTTGAGATACATTAAATCTCACATAAACACACGGTACAATTTCGCTGAATATCTCTGTATCTTTTGAAAAAAGAAAGGAACAGTAGCCGGCGCTCAAAGTGAATTTACCTTTAAGTGGCTAGCTTAAATTCATTTTTACAAGCTTGAAAATTGAATGTATGGCTGTTACAGGAGCAACTTATATATGTCACTGAGCCTTTAGAAAAATTCTTTATTGCTCTCCTGAATGTAGGAAAATGCAGTGAAAGAAGTGATCTTCAGTCCACATAAATTTTTTTAAAAGAAACTTAATGGAAACCTTGTGTATTCTGGTCTTTGCTGGTATTTTCTGTTAGTTTTGCCAATCTGAAATTCCAAGCTGAGTTCTTTGGTACAAATATTACGTACATTGAACTATTTGGTTTTATCTCACTTGTGAAAGGTATTTAATTTTACTTTTAAAGCTGAATATTGGCAGCTTAATACTGTCTGCTGGCTCTTTACTTATATTAAAGACTCTTTATATGGAACAAAATATCGTGTTAAAATATGTCATTTAGTACTTCCCCTGAAGGAAAGAGAGGCCAAATCTTAGCATGCATATGCTTGTAAATGCAAAAATGTATAACCATAGCTTTTGTGTACAAGCTCATGACTATAAATTTAAGCCACTTCTCTCAAATGTGTTTCTTTTGGAATTAGCTATGAATATTTATACTTACTTGTCCAGTGAATAGTAGCTTAGGTAAACCTCCTACAAAACAAAAAAAA
>VZTT01023514.1:3236-31362 GCA_013400855.1 Buphagus erythrorhynchus
AATATGCTGTGGATTGTGACCCCCAGGGTTTCTGGCTACATTTTAAAATTCAGAGTCAGATTCCCTCTCCATGCACAGGACACTACACAGGCACAGGCATTAGATCCTCTTACCAGGTAAAAAAGAGCCACCATCCCATGAGTCCTCATTTTCTGCTTCAAGCCCCTGAAAACGTCTGTGGGCACGTCCAATATCCTAATGGCTTCTGATGTCAAACATATGGGAATAATGCAGTCAAATCCACATCAAAAACTGAGAGGACCCAGATGTTCTGGGGTCCCCCAGGGAGCCTCAAAGTTCAGTCATTTATAAACTTCCCATACCAAGATATTTTTCACAAGAGAAATCTGTTCAGATGAAGATGCCTGAATGATTGTTTGTGGAAAGCCAGAACTACAGCTGCCACACACAGGGATAAGCACACCAACTGCAAATAATAAAAGGGATATCTGACCCAGCAAGTGGGGTAACAGCAGATATTTGGGGTCATCAGCACTCAGCAGCACCATTCACACACAAAGCAGCTGACTTCTGACATCCAAATCAATATATTCACAACTCGTAACAACACAACATTCATTCTTCTGAACTAGAGAATGATATTCAAAAAAGCTCAGATCCTTCTCCCATACTCAGTTGGAGACCATGAATTATTTAATTTCTTGGTTGCCTTTGTGTGTGTAGCAGGGGGACCTAGTTTCCTTTTGGCTTGACAGTTATATCATGTTGTATTTTTCTCTCCCAAAGCCTTCACGCAGCTTTTGATGTGAAAGCTTAGCTTTCTGTAGACAACTGCTATTTCAAATTAAAAGCTGCATGAGTTGTTGACAATATAAGACTTTATATTTAATTCTCTCTGCATAGTTCACAAAACGTCTATTTCTATCATTCATTCCATGTTACTTCATAGAGAAGATTATTATTGCAGCATACACCCATCAAAGCCATCTTTCTCATCAACAAAACGTTGTTTGTAGCAGCCACACATCAATGAAATTTCTTCAAGCCTGGGACTGTTGCTTTTTCATAATTATATTTTCTAATCCCCCTTTACACACGAGAGCTCAATTCACTTCCTGGTACAATGCATTAGCATCCTCTTCAAATCCATTAGCAGTACCACAAGAATCACAGCATCTCTCCCTCTTCAAGATAGTATGTTATTAAGTTACCATACAGCAGGCTGAAGACTATGAATATTTTAAGTCCCCTGTATGTACCAAAGCAGAGAAATCAATCCCAGTCTTTTACCATATTGGCAATATTTTAAGACACACTTACGGGCTTCATTAAACTTGTGTTTCTGGCACAAAAAAAGATATGGTATATTTAATAAAGATATTTAATACATAGTATGATGGCAACAGCATAATCTCTCTGGTCATTTTCAGCCCATAACACTCAACAGTGGATGACCACAGTCTACCACACAGCTAAGCCAGGCCCAATATTCCAAACACATTCAGTAAAGAAAAACAAATTAATTTAATGAGCTGCTGTTAGGAATATTAGGTGTCAATGATATTATCAAAACGACCAGTAGGATGTTTTAAAATGTTTCATAGAGTCTATACATGAGTTGACATACTACAGACCCTTTGGATTTTGTTTTGTCCCATTCCCAAAAAAATAACATTTGTTTTGAAGCATTGGAGGCATTTTCCTGAATCAATTGTCATGTGTTCATACTAAAACTCATTTAGCCTTTTTGAGTCAATGGTAAAATCTGCAGTTACAATGAATGGGGCAAAAAACATGGATTACCCTGATTTGCACCCTTTGCAAGCAGAGGTCCAAAACAAGGCTAAAAACCTGATGTCTAGCACAAGGGCAGCAGATGCAGTTAATTAATTCCCAGCTCTCACAGGCTCCACTAGCAACAAATTCCAGAACTTTTCCAAAGGCATCAGCAAAAAAGAGCCCTCTTCTAGAGATTTTCCACGCCAGAAATCCAGGTGGGTTTACATATGGGTTTTGAAATTTCTTGGGTGGCATATGGAGCCTCTATATTTCAATCTAAGAGCTCTGATTCAACAAAAAAAAAAAAAAATAAAACAAACAAACAAACAAAAAAAAAAAACCAAACCAAAACAAAAAAACATGCAACAGCAGCCAGCTCTTAATGCTATTCTAATGCATACCCTTGCAATGATTTTGAGGCACTTTGCTTACAAGTAACCCATCTCCCAGTGCAAAGAGTGCTGGTGGAGCCAGAGTAGGGTATGTGAGCAGAAAGCAGCACAGGAACTCATGCCACAGCATAGATTTGCCCTTTCATTTTATCCTCTCCACTCCAAACCCAAGTCTTATTTCATTTCACCAGCTTTTCTAGCATGAGCTAGCCTTTATTTTTATTCATTCTACTACCACTTTCACTATTTCACGTGCCACATTTTGTCATCTTCTTGCTGCACCCAGGAAATGCCTCTAAAAAGCTTAGAACAACAGTGAAGAAAACCCCTGACCACTAAGTAATTCTATACAAAAGGTTTATGCAAGATAACTTCCACTCTCAGACACATAAACATTTTTTTCAGAGTGGTGGCCTTTTCTTCTCAGTTTTACAGCCAACATACTTGAAGCAAATTAAGGGTGAGGAATTTGCCATCGTTAGACCATTTTCCTCTGACTGAATTTGAACCCTTCAGATTTCCAGCAGTTTGCAATACCCATTAAGCTACAGCTATGGGTCTGGCATGCCTTAGGTTCCTACAGAACAGCAATCCCTCTGATGCAGAAGATGACTGCTATTGAAACAGACGCTAACGTACCAAAATCAGCAGGAATTCCTCAACTAAGAATAGCCAAAAGCTCTCTCATAGGAAAACTGCCTTTCTTGAGCAGTCTCTATCTTCTTTGGACTACAACCATGAGAGCCCAAAAAATAATAGGATCAGTAATTTATTCATTCATTTTACTTAGATATTAAAATAATCTACATCATATCTGAAATTGTATCAGTAGTTGCATCTGATACAAAAGTACAGATTTTTGTAGCACTGTGTGAAGGTTCTGTCCTATCACCAGCAAATTTGCAGACAACCAGTCAGGAAAATTAGCCATGGGCCAAAAGACATAAACCACTGAACAAATAACTGGAATAGAAATATGATGTCAGGATTTAGGGGATTGAGTCACTCTTTCATTACATTTGAATTAATTTCTCCAGATTCTGAGAGTACTGGATGCAAAGGGTTTCTATTTATCACCTCTAATTTACTATTACAAATTGCACATGATTCAGTGGTGTCTGCTGAGAAAAAGAGAGCGTGCGAGCAAGTAATCAGCGGTGCAGTTCCCAATAATCAGCCAGATCAGCCCCCATCAGCAGTGCTGCTCCCAATAATCAGCCAGTTCACCCCCCATCAAAGTACAGAAAGTAAAGCTCCTCATCAAATTCCATGCTTTCCTCCCATTTCTCTTCTGCAGGGCCTGGGTGAGACAGCAGCCACAGCATGAGACCATAATCTCACTAGTTAGCATTAACAATAATAAATATGCAAAAAAACCCTCTTTCCAATCTTGTCAGTATAAGGCATACAGAATTCAAAAGATATTCCTGTTATTAAAGCCATAACATATTACAAAAGAGTGAAACAGGGAAAGAGATGGAAGCAGCATGGAACAATCAAGTGGTGACCCGCAGTGGGAGTTAGCAAAGCTTAGCAGGTGAATATGCTACCCGAATCAGGTAACTGAGTTTGGTCAGAAAAAACCCCTCTTTGTATCCAGGTACTGCAATGATTCATAAATAATTTGGTAAAGCACAACCTTTTGGTGTACACCCTGCCTTTGTGTGTTTACTCAGCAGGCATATTTGCTTTCACATGTAGGTATGTTTTGATTTTAGAAGAGCAGTTTCTACTTTTGTAGCTTTAAAATGATTTGTTACTCTTTGTTGTGTGAAAGAGATTCACTTAATGGGTGAGACCAGCTCTGCCATAATTCATAACTTGTGGTGGTTTGGCAAGAATCAAGACAATCACCCTGGAACTGAGTTTGGTCTGTAGAACTTCATGAAAGTCTGCCTTTCACAATGTTGCAGTATCATGAATATCGGAGTCCTTTCCTCTGAGAACACAACCCTCTCTATTAACATTGGCTAACGAAGCATTTGTTCATTGCAATAAGACTGAGAAATAGGTCACCATTATGCAAAGAGGGAAAAGTGAGGCCTGAAAGGGTCTGTCAGCATTTTAGGCATAAAAGAACAAATACTTTACAGAGAAGGTCAATAGAGTGGCTCTCATTTACTAGGTTTACTGAACCACCCCATTATCCCTAGACAGATTTTTCACACCTAGCTAAACAGCTGACTCTGACAAGAGTAGCACCATGCATTCACTTTTCAGCTGCACAGCACCTGTATAACAAACCTCACCAGTGGACCAAGTGTTCATGTGCTTCATGTGCCCAAAAAAATGTGACACATTCAGGTATATCAGGTGGACTGTGTGTGTGCAACTTCAGATACAGATGCATCACTGGCACACCAGGCAGCATGATTTTTTAAGTGTTCAGCATGACAGCTTCAGAATTTTCAGTCTTACATGTAGAGCAGTAGATTCAAAATGCAGAGAAAGTTCTGCCCTGGTTTAATTGTTCACTCAGTGTCCGGCAGCTTCCATGTCTTTTCCACTTGCTCCTCTTCTGGCCTTTTTTGTTCCTACTATGAGCTCCATGAAGCAGGAACTGCCTGTTGGTTTGGGTCCCTGACATGCAAGACAAGGAGCTATGGCTCATCTGAGCACTTACTGAAACAGTAAAACAATAGGAATGAAGTACAAAGCTGACAGAAATCACTTTGCCTTGTGATCGCCTAACGGGACTCAGGTGTCTGCCTCATTCTCATCACAAGTTACACAAGACACTCAACTGCCTACCTGCAGGTGTCATGGGCTGTTTCAGATGTCAAACAAAGTGATGTCTGTAGGTGTCACAGTATCCTACCTACCTCTCCCAGATAGCATGCCCATCCCATGCACCCAGTGCCGTATTTCACAGAACCATGCAGGTGGCTCAGATACCCTGACATCACCATTCATGGTTAGGCAATAGAGACTGCTGGAATGTTGCCATTCAGGTACATCAGAAAAACATGAGAGAGACCGTTCAGAATCCTTTCTAGTAGTGTGCTAGTAACTTATTTTCTCTTGTTTCCCCTTATTCGGGATGCAAGTGAAATAGCATTTAATTAACACCATATTTCAAATCATTATTGAAGCCTTACTTGTTGTTAAGTTCTTTGAAGGAGAAATGAACTAGGTAAACATTAGTGTCACTACTTCCTCCAGGTCTTACTTTCAGTAGACCATGGCTTGGTAAACAAGAACTTTTGTACCTATTCTGACTCTTTCAAAGCACAAAGGCAGACAGTGAGTTACAGATCATTTGAAAGTATTTAGATATTCAACCACTCTGTGTTCCACGCTCTGGAAGTCTCAGGCCCCCTTGAAGTTGTGGTTATTGATCACCCATTGTTCTGACAAATGATTTGTAGACATGTGCTGCAAGTCAGATCAGGGTTAAAAATAAACACTCCCTTTCAGAGGACAACTTAAACCAGCTCACTGAACAAATTAACAGTCCATGGCCCAACAAATAGTTGTATCAGCACAACTGACAGTGCAGGAGCTGTGGTTTGGGGGTGGGACTGAGCAACTGCAGCTTGTATGCCTCAAGTTTGAATCTCCTCTTCAAGGTATGTAAGCTTTGAGCATACCTGAAAAAGTCTGGCTCCTGGTTCTTTACAGAAATGTGCAGTTTTTTTCCAAGTGAATTAGCAAATTATGAAACCAAAGAAAACTTCTCAGAGCGTGATTGCAGCAAATAGCATGAATGTATTAACATGGTATTTCCAATGAAAAGGAACACTATGATTAACAGCATTCTGCATGAATCATATGAGTCTGGTAAAAGGGAAATTAATAAAATTAAGTCTTGTGTTCTTTTCCCTCTCTCCCTCTTATTTCTGTATAATTTTCTCACAAAATATAAGTAGGTAGGATATACTGAAAATGAAAAAGGTTAATCTCACAAAATAGGTGAAGTTTCTGGAAGTTTATCATCCTTTTGCGCATACTAAAGAACATCAACTTTCAAGGAAATACAAACCGCCTTCCTGTGCCCTTTGAACTTAATTGAACTTAAATGAGTGTAACTATGAAGATACAATATAGGAGGATTAGTTTTCCACAGGTTCATTTATTAGCAGCATGCTGCAATTATCAACAAGGTGAGTCCATAAGCATGAAGTACACTGGGCTGCCTATGTCTGACTAATACAGAGCCAGTTCTCTTGCACTCAGAGCCAAGGAATGCCATGCTGTTGCGCAGGTCTTTAAATCAGTGTCCTTCATCAGTGCCAAAAACATCCACTCCTTGCAAAATGGATGACTTATTCAAAACCAGTTTGTTAACAGGCAAATTCCTATGTTAGAGGAGGAGTTTTCAAAGCAGAGCTAAGGATTCCATGCCTTTGCCAACAAACACTGTAGTAAGTGGGAATGTGTCTCATTAATTTTGGTGGCTTTGTTTCAGGTCCTTAATGAGAGGACTTATTCTATCTTCAGTTAAGATACAGGTCACTTTAGTCATCATGATCTGGCTAAATGGTAAGAGCTATAATGCATTAGTAGTGTAGTAGTTCACCCACTCTCTTACACCAGGCAACAAGAGACACTTACTTATCCAGAAAGCCACCACAAAATGGTCTCTGGAAACTGCCATGCACGTGTGAGTTAATCCTAGAAATGGTCCTGAAGGAACAATGACAGTGATATTAAATAATTACTTTGTACTTCAGTCATGCACTCCAATAATGCTTAAAGAAAGGTAAGTCTATCCCAGCACCCATTTTGATATTTGTACAACTATGTACAGTGTCCTAATTTTCCCTTAGCTCTGGTCATACACAGTATTGTAGTAAGGGATTTCATTTACAGGTCTTGCACAAGCTGGAAGGCCACACCAAGACACAAACAGCACCCCCAGCTTGTGTGGGGCTTTCCTTGCAGTCCAGCTACAGTGAGGGAAGGTAAGACAGGCACAATTGTTCCGGCTCTAGGGAGAAAGGCTAAGCATGAGCGCAGCAGTTTTTTCTCTAGAGACCACCAACAGGACATGAGGAACTGGAATGAAGCAGCAGCAGGGGAAGTTTAGATCAGGCATTAGGAGAAGGAGAAAGTTCCTTACTGAGAGGTAGTTCAGTCGCTGGAACAGGACCCTCAGCAAATGGGTCATGACATCAAACCTGCCAGAGGTCAAAGAACATCTGAATGATATTCTTAGCCAGAGGATTAGTTCTGTGAGGAGCAGGGTGTTCAACTCAAGGATCCTTATGGATTCCTTCCAACTTGGTATATCCTACGATTCAATTATTAACTCAGGTTTCCTGATGAGACCTGTAAGTTTGTTCATTCACTGCAGAAGACAAGCTTCTCTAGGCTAAGGTTAAGCACTGACAATTGACTTAAAGTATCTGATTTTCTCATTAGGGTTTGGTATATGTTAAAATTAAGGAAATATTTACTCCAAAAATATTGGAAAAAGAGGCTAAGTGTGTCATAAAAATTAGCCCTTTGGTTAGTTGGTCTCAGCTCCTCCATCCTACTGGAAATATATACCACAGCCACTACATGACACAGGTCTATATATACTCCTGGTCCCGAATGGGAGCACTGTTCATTGCAATCACAAACCATAACAAGTTACAAATATTCCCAAGTTGTAAGAGACCTTTCTAAGTAATGTTAACTTCCTTCTTCCAAAGAGCAAGTCATGTTCTGTAGTCTTCTCTACAAGTTCATAGGCAGTGGTAGCCAAACATAACGAAAAGTTGACATCACATTCTTTAAGAGCTTTAGTACCAAACTGAGAAGTCAGTCTGCCCCTCTCTCTCAGCTTTTATGTTGTGATGTCCTTACATACATTAGTTGAGGCAAAATTCTCACATGTGAAGGGATATATACATATTCTTGAACCAAACCAAAGCAACTGTATCCCCAGCCTAACTAAATCAGCTAACTAAAACCAAATCTCTAAGACTCCTTATTCTTCTTCCTCACTTTTTTAAAAATAACATCAGAAAGTGCATTAGATGTTTTGACAAGTGTTTGGGGCATTTTATGAAAGAGGCAAATCACTGAACTTGTTCCAAATGTAATTTTACAGCAGATTTCCACAGAAGCCTATCAAATGTAAAGTTTAACATCAGCCACTTATCATATGTGAGTTACTCTGCTCCCAGAGGATACACTAGAGGAGGCATTGATGCTAATTAAATATTCACTTGTTTGCAGCATTAAGTTCAAAAGGAGAAAGACTTTTCTGGTAACATATTGGCAGTAGACCATGTTAGAGAATTGAATGGATTTTAAACTGCTGTTTCAATGCCTTTGCACTGTAGTTGCCTTACAATAATCAATACAGAGTTTGGTAAGTCTATATCATATTAGTTATATTGTAAATGGAACAACTGGCTCTGAAGCTTTTATTTTTTTAATGAGCTTAGAGAATCCCATCAAATATCAGCTAGACCATGAAAAGATGGGACAAAAAAACCAGACAAAAAAACACCCACAAGTATCTTAACCATGATGTCTGCATCGGGACTTCATAGAAGAGTGCTTGGGATACTTACACAAAGCCCATTCAGTGTTTGACTATTTTAGTGTCTGTTTTAATCTTCTGAAGCAGTCTTGTCTCAAGATAGTTTATTCCTTATTATTATTTTTTTGTTGTATTGCATAACTTTCCAATTTGTTCTGAAAAAAACCGATAAACTCCATACATTTACAGTATATATATTTTCATAATTTTAACTTTGACCTTTATTATACATCCAGCAAGTGAGGCACAAAAACATAAAACTGTACTAAGAACAAGTAACAAATGATCCTGACTTCAATATAGATAAAAGTCAAAATTTAAAAAAGAAGTCAAAAGCCTGAAGAAAAATCCCAATAACCAAAAATTTTATTTTTGTTTTTTCCATTTTAACTCTTTCAACCTCTGCTGAGATAATGTTTCTATAAGTAAACCTGGAGATTTATAGTATGGAAATGTCATTGAGAGACATTTTGACAGTTCAAATCCTTCCCCTCACACACATTGAAAAATTTTCATTTTGAAAAGGCTATCCAATAAGCCTGTTCACACAGCAATGCGTAGTTTGGGAGAACAGCCATTTCTGTATGATAAAAATTAATTTTCTCAATCAATGTGGGGACAAAAGGTCATATGTGCCAGACTGTCAAACAGAAGGGCATATAAAATGCCCTTCACTTACAAATGAAAGTCAGCTCCATAATATCTCACCAAATCTAGCAGGTATCAATATCTTAAACAAACTAATCTGGGATGGAGTGTCTATTACCAACTGCCTGAAAATAAAGGCTTCTCACTCAGACCCCTGTTATTCCCCATGCAATATTTGTCTCGAATTTCTGGCAATGTAAAGCTTTTTAAACACCCACAGCATCACATATTCTAGAGGCAGACCTCTCCAGTTTCCCTCCTTGCAGAGGAGGCTCCTATTGTGTCCATCGCACACCTCACTGCTCTATCTCCCCCAGCTCCAGGGCTGGCAGCACAGTGCTGCCAGGAATCAGGTGGATGCAGCTGTGTCTGGCACAGGGCTTCCCGGGAGAGCCAGAGCCTGTACCAGGGAACAGCAGCCTCCCAACAGCCCTCTGCACATCCAGGCAGCCCTGATGAAAGGCAGACTCTGCCTGGCTGCAGCCCATTTGTGTCACATAATCCAGCGCAGGAGAACAGGGAAGAAAAGGATGGGACAGGCAAGACCACTTACAGTCATATAAACTGGCATGCAGAGCTTTACATTCCAGGCCAGGAAAAACCCGTGAGGCCTTTGTGTGGCTCCATCAGCCACGCGTGAATGTGCAGGGTAGGTGAGGAATGCTACACCTCCCTGCTGCAGATACCTGAGCAGCCAGTGTGAAACACTCCCGCTGCGTTCCACACGTTCCAATTTTCCTCTTCTTAGTGTATACATGCCCATCGACTTTTAAATGCTGCTTATTTGCTATTTTCTCAATAACAATACACAGATTCTGGCTGCAAAACTTACAAGTTTGGGGTTTTTTAAAAAAAGGTATGAATTTCTATGGAGAAGCTGCTGCTTTGACTTTATCATCATGGCCACTTCACAGACCTGACAAGAAAGCAGAGTCACCTTTTTAATGGATGCATTGAAATTCTATCACTGCAGTGAGCTCAAAGTGTTTCAAAAGCCATGCACACAGAAGAGGACAGAACCTTTCAGAAAATCATGATCTCCTTAATGGATATAACAAAATACAGCAAATGCAAGCAGCCACAAAGCAAAGTATACATTCCTTACAGTTTTGTTTTTACATCAAACTTGCAAGAAGTTGGCATCTAGATGCAAATATAAGGTTATTGCCAAACAAGGCTTTACATACTCAGGCTTTAATCTAGTTGAGGATCTCCATCTACATAATCTAGGTGCATACAACATCCATATATAACTTAGACTGTCCCAGGCTTGCAACTACCTACAAAATTCTAGCAAGCAACACTGTAAACCACAGTTCAGCATGATCAGAAAACAACGTGAAAGGACAAATTAAAGAAAGAGATTACTTCTGCTCTACCTGCTTAAATGCTAATAAAGGCTTGTAGTAATGAAACTTTCCCGCTTTAAAGAAATTCAACACACACATTCTGGTATACCAAACCTCAACACCAGCATTGATTCTGAAAATGGAGGATAATGCAGTCTCTTCCATGTAGTCAATGTTAAAAATCATAAGTACCTTAAAATGTCTGATAAACAGTATACAGCTCACACATGCTCAGACAGTAGGCTGGTTAATATTTTATGGTTTATCTGATAAAGTTAACAAAAGAATTTAAGTTGGAGTGGAGGCATACACTGAATATTTCATCACCTTCTTAATTGCAGAATACAGACAAGACTTTTTTTTCCCCCTTTGGGACAAATAAATGTTAAGTTATTACTGATGGGAATCAGTTTGGCAATTAGGTTAAATCCAACTGAAACCAACCAGAATCTGAGTGCTGAAAACATCACAGAGCTAAAACATATTCAGCCAACTCTATTAATTTACATGATGAAGCAGAAATGTTGATAGCAAAGCTTGTGTAACTCAGCAAGCTGAGGTTACATTAACACACAAGAAAACACTGCTTTGTGCTTTTTTCTTATAGTTAATTTGCAGTTTTCAGGAGCTGTTATTCTTTTGCACAGCAGACAATATGATATACCTAAGGCTTTTCATTCAGACTTCTGATTTAAAGGTCTTCAGCTTGTGCTACAGACCTTAGCCTTGAAGCCAAGTGCAAATTAGCTTCAAATCAATGAAGCTGATTAAAGCTTCATTGTGACTGAGCCCTTTAATAGAAGGAGAAGTGGGGGATGGTAAAGACCCACTTGAACGTGGCAAAAGAGCTGCCTCTCAACTTGGAACATATGTAATGCTTTTCAGCTCCACTTTACCCTGACAAAACCATGAAGGGTTTAAGGCCATTTACCTGCTGACAGGCTAAAACCAAAGTCCCAATTCAGTGGGAAAGGCCAAGAATCAGATGTTGCTAGGCAAGCCGAAAGTAAAAGGTTGCTTTCAAAAATAGTGGCGGGGGGAGAAAAGAGGGCAAAGCCAGGAGGTAGACATCAAAATATCTCTCCACAATGCAGCTAAGGAAGAAACTTCCCACCTTCCCTTCTGCTGTAGCAGAATTTTTGGGGTTTTCTTTTTTTTTGGTTTTTTAAATTTGTGTTTTATTTTTAATATACAAGTCACTACTTAGAGAAGTAAGTTGTAGGCAAGATGTGCTATGAAAAGAACTAGTTGTTTCATGGAGTTCCACACTCAAAACAAGCCACTTGTTTTCAGGGGCTCTCTCTCTCTCAGAATGCAGACAACCTGCCAGATTCACCTTTAAAAAACAGTAACAGTACCAAATGAGAGCAGAGGAAGATCCTTGCACTGCTTTGAATACCACCGTGGGAATCCACATTACACAAATGCTCAGATTGCTTTACTTTCTTTCCTTGTCCTCTAGTACAGCACAAAAATATGTAACTTTATCCAAAAGATTTCCTTCTACATACACGTTTGAGAATCTTTACAAAACATTAAAATATAGAAATAACATCATATTCCAAGATACTGAAATTCACTTCTCCCACCAGAGTACATCATTCTCAGTGTTTTGCTAAATTACACACAGAGCACCAAGATAAATCTCATCACACCATCCTGTTTGAAATCTTAGCCTTGAAGGTGAATTTCTCCTCTGATGGCAACTTAGTCATCCCAAGTCCCTCAAGTTCTTGTCTTTCACATCCAGACATAAAATAAGAGACAACAATACTGAAATTCCTGAGACTGTAAGGTGCTGCAAAGGGGAAATAAAGTTGCAATGCATTGAAAAGTTAAAAATGATAATACAAGTAGCAACAATCATGCTTAAAATAAAAAAGCCTTAATATTAGAGAAGAGGATTAACAATACAGCCCGGTGTTTGACAAATGGTTATCTGAGAAAATGAAGTCATGCAGGGAAGTGATCCTGGGTAGCTTGCTTGGTATGCCAAGTTAACCTTTTAAGTTAGCTCTACTTCACTTACTCTTCCCTGATCTATTATACAACCACTCTGAGCAGATGCCAATTTAGCTCTAGCACCACACTCTACAAATTCAAGTCAGTCACAGTAAATGATAGTGTGTGGTTATAAAATATTAAAAATCTGTTACAAAGATTCACTCACCCAGAACTCATTTTTTGGAAGATAAAATAAATCTAACAGGTAAATTCAGACTCAGGATTAAAAGCTGAAATTCTCTCAGGACAGAGTTCAACACATGGACAGTCTATCAGTTGCAGTGTCCAATTCCCCGATGTTATCACCTGTATTTTGTGTACAGAAGTCCTTAAACCAGATTATTGTCCATTTTCATGAGTTATGAAAAACATTTGGGAGCACATAAACTTTTCAAATGGCTATCACAACTCACTCATGAGCTAGCTCTGTTGATTACTCTGGAGTATAAGCATTCAGCAACGTTGATGGGAGATCATTTGTTAGGGCACTTCAGTATGAAGGCTGAATTCTCACCCTGCCTCACTTCAGGCAAATACACCAAGCCAGTCCTCAGGCCCTCATAACTTGAGTAAAGCAGCAGATTGCTCTGGGTCTCCACAGGTATATTGTCAAGTTGACTATGTTTATCCTTGTTTAAACCAAGGATTTAAATCTCTACAAAGCCACACAACAGTAGATTATCTTCTTAGAATCACAGAATGGCTTGGTTTGGAAGGGACCTTTAAGATCATGTATTTATAACCTCCCTTCTGGGGACAGAGACACCTTCCACTAGACCAGGTTGTTCAAATCTCCATCCAGCCTGTTCTTGAACACTTCCAGGGATGGGGCATCCACAGCTTCTCTGGGCAGCCTTTTCCAGAGCCTCACCATCCTCACAGCAAAGAATTTCAACCTAATATCTGATCTAGACCTGCTATCTTCCAGTTTGAATTCATTCCCCCTTGTCCTGCCACTATATGCTCTTGTATAAAATCCCTTCCATCTTTCTTGTAGGCTCCCTCCAGGTACTGGAAGGCCACAATTTGCTCACCCCAAAGCCTTCTCTTCTTCGGGCTGAAGAAAGTCAAATTCTCTCAGCCTTTCCTCATAGAAGAGGTGTTTCATCCCTCTAATTGTCTTGTTGGCCTCCTCTGGATTTGCTCCAACAGGTCCTGTCCTTCCTGTGCTGGGACCCCAGCGGTGGATGCAATGTTCCAGGTGGGTCTCACCAGAGCAGAGCAGAGAGTCAGAATCTCCACCTTCACCTTGCTGCCCACACTGCTTTGGATGCAGCCCAGGACACATTTGGCTTTCTGGGGCTGTGAGTGCACACTGCTGAGTCATGTCCAGCTTCTCATCCACCAGTGCTCCCAGTTTCCCCCCTAATCCTTCCTCCCTGGATTTTAGTAATAAGAGATCTACACTGCATATGGAGAAAGAAACATTTGCTCTTCTCTACACAATGCTTTTCTTTGGCCAGTCTACACATCATCCAGGATGAGAAGCAACTTTTCATCATTAATTGGCCAAAGTAAAATATACTTTGATTGGCAGCAGTGCACCTCTGACTGAATAAACAGTTACAGATGACAGTAATCAACCACCTCATACCTAAAAGCCCAACAACAAGGGACCCAGTGCAGAAATACTCACACTACCCATTTACAATTTTAATTTCTGGTCAGCAAGTTGGCAGTTTCCTTTCAGAAAATGCTTAGGTATTTCTAGTTTGGTTTGGGTTTTTTATTATCTACTATAAAACATCAAAATCTGAAGCACCAAAATTAATGCTTGTTATCTCATTTCATTATTTTGTTAGTGGATATCTCAAGTATTGTAAGTTCCACACTACCACAGATTTGACCAGATCAGCAATAAAATCCTACTATAAGTGATGAGAAATTCTCTTCAGTAGTAGATGTTTCCCCTTTACACATTCCACATTTTGGGTTTTTTCTTCTAATACACTAACATCAGCTGGTGGCCTGTGAGCTAACATATACCATATCCTTTAAAAACTTTTAACACAGAATCTTTCATCCAAATCTTTCATAATTGGAATTCACTTTACTACTCAGAAAATATATTTTGGTATTTGAACAACTTGAATATCAGCACTAGGATCTGGGGGGAATGGACAACTGTTCTGTGTGTGGGAAAAGGCAGGAGCTGAACTGATTTTTACCTACCAAAATTGTAACAGACATCTCTCAAAGCTTCAAGACTACTGGGCCAAAGCAATTGTTCTGCTTAATGCTGCTATCTGTACGTTAGGCACCATAAATTGACAGTTTGCTCTCAGTGCTTCCTGTAATAGCAAACAGACAGATTTATGGGAGTCAGTTTTCTGATCCGTCCGTAGCTGCTCTTGGCATTGGACTCGGAGACCTCATTTCACTTCTAGCTGCACTCCACACAAGCTTCAGAAATCAGCACCTTTATTCCTCTCTTTACAATCTTGGAACAGCCTCAGCCACGAGGCAGTAGAGCAGACAGAAGGACTGGTACAACTGCAGGGCTCCAGACACAGCTTGTTGAGCTATCTCTACTAAGACAAACCTGTTATGCCACTCGGGCTCAGACCTAGTAACTTCTGATCCCTCTGTCACAAGAAATGTGGAATACTGCAAAGCATGGCTTTAATGACTGCATCTGAGCTGCTACAGACAAGACTTGTAGAGACCACTAGTTTAAGGCATTTTAGCACTCGATGTCCTGAATTAAATGTCAAGATCCCATAATTAAGGACTCCCAGATAATTCGAGAAATACATTTAAGTCCAAGAAAGATCAAACATTACTAGATGTGGCGTCACATTTCACAACACAGGCAGTTCAAATGGAGTTTCAGAGAGCCTTCAACACAGACAGCTAAACACTCCTGAACAGAACTTACCTGCTACCAAGATAGGCATTGCCTATCATTATATCCCAACAGTATTTGCTGGCATAGCAGGAAATGTGATCCAAAGACTGAAGTGTGCCAGAGAGGCCTATATGGTTTTCATCCATTAATCAGAGAGTACACAACCATTTCCGACTATTTTGACATTAGAGAAGATAAACAAAAAACTGACTTGAATTTCTATCATCATAAATCAAACCCCATTTTTCCATTGTTCCAGATAAGATTTGTCTCCTATAGCAGTTACTTTGTGAAATGTTTCCCTGCATTAGGAGAACATCTTAAAGGTGAGGTTGGTAAAACCCACCTATCACAAGACAAGTAGGACACTGAGAGCTCCTCTTTCCCCTCCCAGTTTACAGTTTATCTTAAGCACATTAAAATCATTTTGCATTGCACAAACTTGCTCTAAAACCAGAAACACCACTTATAACCTTAAACACACATTACCTGGCTTTCAAAGTATAACAAGTTCACCTCTTTGGCAATTCAAAAACCTGACATGAAATTTCTAGATGGAGCCAAAACATGGGCCTGGGCTTGCTGTTCCTTTTTTCTCCCCTTTTGTTTGGTCATTTAGTAGCGAGCATGAAGAGAAAAGAAGAAAAGGATTTGAGCAGGGCAAGCACGTTTACCTTTGTTTGGTTTTACTTAACAAACCAGGATGAGATTAGAATTTGGCTCATAATTTGATCTCAGGCAAATGTTACAGTATACAAGCTCACATTACTATTATTTAGACAGTCCTAGAAAATACAGCCCAAGCAATATTCTCATTACAAAACCAATACCAGAAACTGAAGGTAGTTAATATCTTAAAATCAGAGAAATTAATATAAATCTAGCCTGAACAGAAGTGGATTTGCATACAATGCATACAGCGTTATTTCGCAGGTAGCTTGGAAATATGACAACAACTTCATTTTGCTTTGAAAAGCACAAAATATCAATTTTAAAATTAACCAAGTCAATTAAGGAGCATCACATTTGAAGACAATAAAGGAAACAAAAGGAAGTTGACCTTTCAGTTGATAATAAAATTCACCTTCCTTCCTGCAAGATGTAAAAAGAAGAAAAATCCCTGAAGAGTTCAGAGCAGCTATTACTACTGAGACACCAAAGGGGTGATAGATAACATGAATTGCAAGAAACACGCAACAAGCCTTCTTTATGAAATTTTTTTCTCACACAGTTAGTACAATAACAACTGCTCCTGCAAGAGAGGTCAATCTACCCACACATTAACTCCCAATCAAGCAGCACTCTGAAAATCAAAATGTGATTGGCAAACTTCTTGCATGCCAAGATGAAGGAGTTTTTTCATTTCAATCTATTACTACCAGCATTTTACATTTATTATGGTCAGGGGGTGAAGTGAGAACTAGGTACTTGCTGGTTCTGAATGCCAGCATTTTCTTGATTACATTACCAGAGAATTAACATACAGAACCTGTATTAAAGCAGTAGAAATGGGCTTACTTTCATAGCTGAGGATTTCATAACAGTTTTACATTCCAACTCAGAAGGTTAAGAGATAAAAAAATAGCTGTATAACCTATCCATTGCTGCAAATAAAGGTTTTTAAAGATCCAGGCTTTCAGCATTACAATGATAGGAAGGCTATCTGTTTTTGTAAGCATTTCTTTAAATCACACTCAGTGGGCTAGCAACCCCTGGCTTTCAGGGGGAGAGGGTTTTTTGTTTTGTTTCTTTGAAGCTTTCACTACCAAGCTCAAAATGAAACTCAAAATACTTCATATAACCTCCAAATCTACAGCAGGATAGCCTATGTCCTAACTCTTCACACTAGAAATTGCCAAAATGACAAGTTACAATGACTCCTATAAGGTCATTACAATCTGCAAACCTTGGAGAAGATCCACTGAACACATTTTAAAAGGAAAGGGGAACTTGCCTACAGCAACAAGTGATATAGGCAGTCTTAAGACAATACACTTCTTGCAGAACTTCTCCTGCCATTTACAACTTAAATGTACTCCAAGCACCCCCACCAGGAACCTCAGTAGTGAATATTTCCATAGTGGATTTATGCATTAACTCACCTGTATTAGGAGCTTGGATTTCCAATAAATGCAATAAAATAAACGAAAAGCAAGGGAAAAGACAACAACTCTTTAAAAAATGAGTCAGTGTCATGCATCTTATTAGCTGTTGTTAGTTGCATGACAGATTGTTTTGTTAATCCATTCTCTGACTGCAAGTTATAAGCAGTGTATTATATAGCATTCATATAAAATAACTTGAGTCACAAATCTTTTCTAAAAATAGTTTATCTATTTTCTTTTCCAGTGAACTTTAATCACTTCAAAGAAAATCCTTTAGAAAAAAGCTTCAGCATGGCACTGCATTAATAAAGATTTATTATTTTCAGATTCTAGTTCAATTGCATATGGCCAGTTCACACTCAGTGGCCTGAGTGAACTTCAGGGGCTTCCATGTGCAAGAAAAAAGGAATGCCTATCAGAGCTATGAACTCTGGAGCCAGCAGCTGAGCTGGCTCCATTATTTGCTCTACAGGGTCAATCAAAACAATTTACTCACTAAAAAAGGAAAGAGTGCCAACAGTGTCCTACTCGATATTGCACAGCTCGTGCCTTGTTGTGAGTAATCAAATGGATATCACGTGCCACTTCTGCTGCTAAAACAACAGGGATATACCTGGGTTACCTGTAGAGCTAGATCCTTGCTCCTCTAAAGTCGAGGCACTCCTTGACACATACTAATACGGCATTTCTATTTCCACAGAAGCAGACAAGTTGGGTGACCATTGAGGAGCCAGATTCAAGAGCTGTAAAATATTCCATGGCTTCAGACAATGGCTTAGACAAGAATCTGTCAGGACAGCCATTGCTACAGGTGATCTTGCCAGAGAATAGGGAGATAGACTAGAGAGATACTGAGGGCCCTCCAGCTATGCTTTCTAAGGCTCTCTGTTTTCTATCCTCCTGAAAATATAGGGGGAGTAAACCAACAAGTTTGCTTCTCAATATATAGCTCATGGCTGTAAGAACAGCACTGAAAGGTTTTGTGACATTTGTACAAAGGCTCTTTTGAGAGAAAGCTGCCTCCTTGTTCATGGAACAACTGCATTCAACCCACCTAGCTGACAGATGAAACACAGGTGATGTAGTCAGCAAAGCTTCCAGTACTGTCTCTCACAGCAACCTTCCAGAAAAAGTGTCCAGCACACTGCTGAGCAGCTAGGTCAGGTGCAGGGTGAGCAACTGGCCCATAGGCTGGGCACAGAGGGTGATAGGGAATGGGGTAACATCAGACTGGCAACTGGTCACTAGAGGGGTTTTGCAGGGCTCCATCCTCGGCCCAGTTCTCTTCCACATCTCCATCAATGACTTGGACACAGGAGTGCTACGTGTTTGCCAGCTACATCAAATTAGGAGTAAGTTGTCAATTTCCTCAAGGACAGGGAGGCCAGGCAGAGATACCTCAACAAATCAGAGGACTGGACAATCACCAACCATTTGAAGTTTAACAAGGGCAAGTGCCAAATTTTGACTCTGGGATGGGGCAGCCCTGGTTGTGTGTATAGACCAGGGAATAAGAGGATGGAGAGCAGTGCTGTGGAAAGGAGATCCTGGTCAATGGTAATTTGAACAGGAGCCAGCAGTGCCCTGGCAGCCAGGAGAGCCAATCCTGTCCTGGGGGGCATCAGACGCTGCATGTCCTGCTCTGCTCTGAGCTGGGGCAGCCTCACCTCCAGTGCTGGGGCAGTTTTGGGTGCCACAATATAAGAAAGATACAAAGCTACCAGAGAGCATCCAAAGAAGGGCTACAAGGATGGTGAAGGGCCTCACCTTGCTGCAATACCAGCCTTATAAAGAAGAAATTCAGCAAGTACTTGAAGATTTACAGCTACTCTGATGCTGCTGAGAGTCAGTATGAACTGTGACAAAAGAGGTTTTTTTGGAGGAAGGTTCTAATCAAGGAAAGAAACAGAAGCATCCAGTGTTCAACTAGTATTATACAACATTAATATTTTTTTCAGAGTTTTGGTATACTAAAAGCATAGCAATGGAGAAATATCAATCTGCTCACAATAGAAGTATCTTGCAGCATCCATGGAACCACTCTATCCCAGGAGTTGTCACTCCAGAGCATTTTATCAATGATGAGTTTGCTAAGAAGAACTTGCCCTCATACAATAGCAACGAGGAAAGCAAATTAAACAGAATCCAGCATAGGAAAATACATATTTAAGAGTCATTCTGAACACCTGAAATTTACTCCTGAGCATCAGTAAGATTTTGGACAACCATACATCTGGGTATTTCTGAAACTGATTCCCCAAATCCTATATGTCCCTTCTTGTGAGGGCAAGGGGAGCTGTCATTAACATCCAAGACATCTGGGGGCTCATTAAACAGCAAGATGCAAAAGGCTGGGGGAGGGGAAAATCAGCAGTTTATTTCAGTAACTTAAAAAAAAAAAAAAAAACCACACCAAAAAACCCCACCATCGTTTATAATGTAGAACTCCCTCCAAAATTAGCTTACACACTGATATAAATTGGTTTTCTTTGTGGTCTAAAATTGACTTGCAGTTCACTACTTAGTCAGAAAATAGCTACTGAAAAGCCCTGGCCTCAGAGCTTTTGGACTGTGGACTCCTTTCATCCTGTAAACAAATGCTTCAGATTTAAAGCTTTCCCATAATTGTTATGCTAACCTTGGAGCGAAACCTCTCCATTTGCATTTGAAGGAGCTAAATATTAGGCAGGAAAGAAAGTGGTCTTTTTAAAAGCATGAGAAAATGTTCCTTCTTTTTGGTCCTCAACCATCTGGGCAGGCCCTGCTCCTCTCTCTCTCTCTGGCAAAGGCAGAGGGAAGGAAAAGGGGCACGGATGGTGGTAATCTTGCTGAAAGAGAATTAAGAAATTCCTTCAAAACATGAATGAATGAGACTTCCTATAGGGGAGGGGAGTCTGTGTTCCAAAGAGATGTGAGAGGTTGTAGGCAGGGGGGAGGGAACTGGGACACAAATACCTCAGTGAGCTAGTGAGTGATGTAAGAAGCACCTATGTTTTATTATGGTTTTCTCTCAACATGTTCTGGAACCCAGAGCCAGATTTCTTTATAGACCCCGCGTGTGAACCCTGCAGCTAATGGGATGTTAATGTTTCCTCTTTCACCCATCTGAAGCTAAGAGGAGACTTTGACTGCATGCACATGCATACTCCTATGTGCATATGTATGCAGGTGAGAGAATTACTATGTGGGGAGGAAAAAAATAAAAGTTTCAGTTAAGTTTTGCGATATGGGAATTTCACTAAGTATTTCAGCAAGGGCAAAGAGGATAACACTTGAATGAAAAACCCACAGTTTTGAGATGTCTAGTAATACAATTTAAATAAAAGAATTTCACAAGAGGAATCATTCTCCTTTTCAAATAGCTCTGTGTGAGGGGTCGCCTCTGTCACTGCATGGGTCAAGAGATTACTCCACAAACTATTTAGAGTTAAAGCTGTAATCAGTAGAACAAATATTTGATATTACCACAGTAAGCATGTAATAGCAAAAAACAAGACTGACAACCTTCTTAAAAATGATCTAGGCCAAATTATCTGCTGGCACAACTCTGCTCTTGAAGTTGTGCCAGCAGGGAGGTTGCTGTTACATTTTGAGCTGCTAAAGGAAGTTATCACAACAGATTTTCTCATGACAAAAACAAAAATAATTAATTGTACTTGAAGGAAATTGAGCGACGATTAGTAGATTATCACGTGCCAGAATGACCGAGTTTCTGCTGGCTGTGTTACTGGTTTCTGTCTATTTTCCATCCGTTTCCTTGCAGAGCAATGGATCCACATTCATTGAATTTTCTTCTAGCATCAGAAGCAAATCAATGGTTGAATCAGCAAGTGAGATTTGCATCTTGGTCATATATAACATGAGAAATAGAATTCCCCTGATGTTTTCCATTACATGGACATTCAAGACTGAATTTCAGTAAAGGTTCCAGTTTCTAGAGGGAGGATAATAATTAAATACTACTTGCACATTTTACCCTTCAGATAAAATAATTTTTATGTTTCATCCCAGAGCAGTACAGTGCCAAGCAAGAGATGTAGCCACAGAAGGATTCCACTGAAAGTTCCTGAAACTACCAGGAACCCTTTTAAGTGTGATTATGGACACAGGTTAGGCCCAGGAGAAAGTCAAGAGTTACCAAAATAGTAGCCCAGCATTCATAAGCATCATGTCTTGTGTACACAAAGTGTATGGGAAATTCATCCCATAAAGGCCAAAGTATATAGTGGGACTTAAACCCACTGCAACTCTAACTAGAGAGGTCAAACATAAGACAAAAAGCAGGCAAGACTGAGCCTTCACCAGCACAAACACAGGTTGTGTACTTCAAATGTCCCAAAATTTCACTCAGCAAGAAAGTGGACAGAGGTGAGGAAAACCAAGTATCATACATCCTAAACAAAAATGAAAAATGCAGACATAATTGTCACCAGGCCTTGGGACAAGTTCTCCTTTTTGTTATTCAAAAAATTATGCCTTACATGACTCCCAGTGAAAAGAACAACAAAATGGAAAAAAAGTGATATTGGGTTGGATTTAATTGCCATGTATGTTTTCCCTACCAACACATTGAAGAGTGTCATACAAGCTCCAGACTCTTCTTTACTGTGGGTTGGAGTATAACACTTTACTAAAAACGTTAGGCTCCTGCAGCAAATTTCACAATTTATGAGAAAAAAACCCCAAACATCTAAATCCTGAATTTTGTACTTATTTTTTTCTGAGATTAATAGCAGAATGAAAAACCATAATTTACATCTATGTAGATTGTTTGTTGCCTGTACTAAGCAATATAAATGCACTCAAGCTACCATTTTTTTCAGTTGTGCTATCAGCTGCAGAAGTTCCATTTTCTTGGATATGGCAGGGATATAAAGTCATCTCTGTCTCATTTATGTTTCACCAACTTATTTTCAGGGGAAGCAGGGGCAGGAAGCAATAAATGCATAGTGTAACAGTTGGGATCTACTACACACCAATACCTAATTCTGATACACCTGAGCTTCAGAGTTTATAGGGACTATGTGAGTTTCCCTTTCCATGCAAAGGGCCCCTTTTTCTCTCAGACTGACATAAATCCTATCAATACCTCCAAAAAAGTAAATCTTCTATAAAAAGCTAGCAAGCATTACCCATTTTTCAGAAAGGCTTAGAAACTAGTTGAAATTAATTCAATATTTATCAGCTGAATGACTGAGGTTTTGATTCCCAAATTGCTAAACTATCACAAGCCCAAAAGGAGGAAGCTAATAACTCGGTTGTCATTTCTTCTTAGTTCCCATTTCTTCCTAACTCTGTTTCTGGTGATTCTTGCCAATGATAGATCAAAGTGCTGAGAGTTTATTAATGACCACATGGGCAGTAAAGCCTTTGCTGTATTTGTTAATGTACAGTTCCAGGCAAAATGGAAATTATTTCTTGAATCAATACAGCAGTAGTCTTCCACTACATGTGCTGCTATCAACCCATGGCTACATATATACAGCAACCATGGTCACTGCCTCAAAAGCAGACCATTGGCTCCTAAAACATGTTTCTGCAATAACTTTGGTGGTCAGCATCACAGTCATGCTTCACAGTCCTCTTCAGCCCACCAGGTTTCTTAACAGACCCACCATAGAACAGCTTTAGGTACAGACCAGCCTCCCCAGTGGCAGTGAGCTGATCCTCAGGCAATTAACTATTCCATCCTCCACCTCTCTTCACATCCAGGGATAGTTTTTCCCAGATGCATTAGCCAGCTGCTCACAAACATAACAGATGCTCATTTTGACTGGTTTTAACCCAAAAGATATAATTAGTGGCAGTTTAACATAAAGACCAAAGAATAAAAATTTTAACAAGATAGTTGAACATAATTACACTTAGATAAACACTGATGCTGAACACACAGGGCTATGTATGGTCAAAATCAGAATTTACAACAGGCTTAAAGTTGTCTTTTTTCCCAAGCTGTCTTACCCACTTTTTCCCCCCAGCAAGAGAAGGGTCATGTCCCCCAAAGAAAAAAATAATACTGTCCTTGTTAGGAAAAAAAGATTCCCAGTATAGATCTTTCTCAGAAATAGTTGATTTTTACTGCATTACTATAACCTTCACATAGTACCTAGTTGCTAACAAAGATTTAAAGAACATTACTCCATTTCTGGGACTGATTTATTTTCAAAGCTTCAGTGATGCAGCCAACACATGCATCTGTTTGGACAAATTCTGAACTCACCATCATGTGCTTTCCCATGAAACTATTTCCTTTTTCAGTATGGTGTACAGTTGCAACCTGACATCCTACAGGATTTCATTAGTGTATAGAGTTTATATAGAGTTAGGTTGTTCTGTGAAACATATGATGAAAGAAGGAAACTCCAGTCAAAGCTGTCAAACATTGCTGCTCCAAGATAGGCTCCAAGCTCTTTATCTTGACAACTAAAGCAGGCATTCCCTTCCCAGAGAGTGACCCCACCATACACTTCTTTTGCAGTCCCAGCTTCAAGCAACCAGAGTATGCTAGTTTTGCATAGATCCTAATTAAGAATGAATTTAGCAACAGACTTTGGAATGTTTTTAGAGTTCTCATATGAATTTTTTAGACACGCTTGATGCCAAATGCTTGGTGTGGCATAACACACCCAGGAGGACTTATACCTTTAAACTCATGCATTTTCAAAAACAACATGGGTGGATTTCTGAATTTAAGCCTGACACCCATCATCTTTTACAGAAAAGGTTCCTACAGGGTTTTTAATATACAGAGCAAATGGCAGACAACAATCAAAATCCCTGTTGCTATTATAGGTAATGGACTCTTGTTGTCTAGCACTTGGCAGCTATCATAGAAGGAAAGGGACATAATTATACACACTTGAGGCTTCATTTCCTTCACAAGCACCCTTCATTAGTACTCTGGTAAATATACTTGCACATCTTCAGGAAGACAAACACTGCTTTTTGCAGGATGCCTCATCAATGCACTAATTTGTGGTGGCAAAACACATAGCAAATCATTTATCAGCTTTTCTATGGTCTTTCCATACACCGGGGGAGCCATGAGCCAGCTATTACCACATTATGTGTTGATAACAAGGGCCAATATGATTTCATCTAGCCTGGGCTTTTCTACTTGCTTCTTTAAAACATAAAGACCCAAACTCTGCTACTGACTTTCCTTTTTCCTAGGACAACACTTTTCATCCCCTTCTCACATCTAGTTTGTATGTTCTTTGGAGTGGGAACGTTCCTATATGGCACTTCCCAAAAGGGATTTTGTTGCAAATGTCTCAGGGAGTCAGCTCTGAACTTCCGACACAATTTCCTTTCCCGTCAGCTGCAGACTTCATATGTGACAACAGGCAGGTCAGTAAAGCCATCCACACCTCATTTAGACTTTATGTATAAAAGGGACAGAGAGAAACATGATGTATACTGTCCCATCAGTTATACAATTCACAAAGATAATTGTTTGCTCAGGTTTCTTGGAGACCAATAAAACTCAGGTGCTAAAATCCCATTCTTATTAACACTTCACTCAGAAGTTCCTCACCAGCCCTTTCTGTGACTTTAAAACAGATTTTTATGATGCCAATAATTTATATGCTTTTACTTTATAGACTATTTTCCCAAGCTGTAACAGAGTAAAATTTCAGTGACATGTCCTATCATCCCATGCATTCTCTATTTTTCCAAAGGGCAAATACCTCTCAAAAATCCTTCTTACATGTAAAATGTAGGTACTACCCCTGTCCTCCTTACACTCAGACAGCATTGACATTTTCAGACAGTAATATTATTTCCTCTTTTCACCATTTCATTTTCCTGCTGAAGCTTTTGTAAAATTTTGGGACATCACCAGGCTTGTAGAAGCAGCCACTCTCTCCCGTCTCTGCTCCTGTTCTCTGTTCATTCATAAATTCAGAAGTACCCTGCACAACACAAAATCCTTTTGTGGGTAATGTGATGTACATATCATTGCATTAGCCATATTTACTAAGCTATAAGCAAATTATGTTTTGCATCACAGCCGTGAAGACAAATATAGTAATAGAATCAGGTACCTTTCCAACCAGATGGAAATTTGCTAATGCAATAGGAAGTTGCTTATTAAATACAATGAACTTCTGGTGTCAGGAAACACAAACTGCAAGCATCATCAGGTGAAGGGAAAATGGCTGCTTTAACGATCCTACACACAGATACATAGATTTATCCTGATTAGAAAAAAACCCAGTCAATACTTAGACCCTCCTAAATGGGGTTGTTAGTTTGTAATTTTTTTTAATACACATCACAATAAACTGCTAAAGAAAAGACTGTTCATCTATTCACAAGTGGAAAAAGAAGCTATTATGTAAGTCCTGACTTTAGACCAGTACTGGAATGAAGAACAAATCCTTTAAAGCACTCTGATATTAGCATTCTGTACAGATGTTCTAGACCTTTCAAGCAGTGATGATCTGAGACAGGCTGTACCAATATTTTTAACAATACAAAACAAACAACAAATGGTGCTTTTACATACTTTGTGAGAAACAACATCAAGAATGTGCGAGCTGCAAACAAGCAGAGCAAGACAATTAACAATGCATTTATTGATATCAACAGAAAAGTTATTTCAATAGGAGTAATCAAATCCAGGATGGCAATTAAAGAACAGCCTATCTTATTGATTACTCTGTGCAAACTGGTCACTGACCAGTTACTGGGTAGTTCCAGTTCACCATGCTTTGCAAGGACAGGTAAGGACACAGCCTCAAAAACCTAAAATTTCGCCTTCCGCTGTAAGGCACATCATCCTCAAAATGGACTCGTGACAACAAAGCTGCAGAAATGGGTACATTCAAAACATAGAACCATGCTGAAGCTCCAGAAGAGCAAGTTACTTTCATTTAGGTGCACAAAACCAATTCACTGGAAAATGCCTAGATGAGAGCACCTTGGCTTGAACTACCTGAAGAAGTGTTCAGCCAAGAGAGGCACCAAGAAGGATTAAGTAATTCCTGTTAGAATAGTCCTCCTGACTGCCTCGATAAAGGCCACTGTGAGGTACAAACTAGGACAGTGGTGTTCCATTACTAAGGCTCCATCAGCATGTCCTCTTAGTAGGTACTTAGCAATTTTCTAGTTATCTTCTTGAATATTTTGTTTCAGCAGTGCTCCAAACAGCAGATATTTGCCGTGTCGATTTTCTAAGGGTTGTTCTGGCTTTCAGAGGTTAAACTAAGGAAATTTTTTTTGTTCCTGGTTGCAAACAACAGCATAAAGTCCATTCAGCATTTCTGCACAATAATCCACCTACTTTCTTCATAAAACAAATTAACATCACAAATCAACATTCAGAGGAGGTTTTGTTTTGTGCTGGTTTTAAGTGACAGAACTGCTTGCTTTTCCTGTCAGAAGAATTCTATCAGAAGCGTGCATTTGCAGTCCAAGAAGCTGTCACATCAGCATATTTCGTGGAGACGATAGATCTTAGCTCGCACGCCTTCTCATCCTTCTCTGAGAACTCAACACAACAGCCTGCCACCCACCACAGTAACCTAAGAGATAAAACACAGAACAGCACTTACAGGATGAGAGGGCTTAGGAAGCAAAGCCAAATTAAAAAGACACACACGATAAGACTACAGCTGAGCATCAAAGTGCAACATCATAGCAGGTAATAACTCAGAAAACAACATCCTGGTAACACAACTATCCTGCTCCTGCAGCCAGCTTAACCTAACCCATGTAGCACAATACTTTCTGGGCTTGCTGTAGGAGGCTCAGGCCAAAAGACCCACTTCCTTAAATCAAAACTATCACTAGTAAATACACTTAACTGCCTAGGAACTGTAGCCTAAAAAATGCATAAGCATGAGGTTCCGAAACCACCGCATGTTGTACTCTCATGGGAAGTAAGATGTGCCTGTTGCATCTGCTCATTGGGGTGGACTAACTGGGGTCCACTGAGGATTAAAAGGACCAAATTGCTGTGAATCTCAATACTATGAAATCCAAGGCCAAATGGTTCAGGGCTAGTGCCATTCAGAAGACTTCAAGTTCACCATTAGAAAAGGAAGGGGAAGAGAACCTGGGAAAAGCAGGTGATCACTGGATGAAAATGAGAAACCATTGTCATAGGGCAACAAGAAGGAAATGAAATCCTGTGGAGTTTTAATGAAAGAATATCAGTGAGATCTCTCTCAAACACCAATCTCCAATTTCACCTGTTCCAGAAAAGGTCATTAAAACACCTATGGTAATATGTTGTAAAAATTCCAATGTAGAAATGGACTGCTAGAGGGTAAGAATACTTTGGAGAAGAGGCCAGAATGCATTGGTAACCACAGCAACAACCTTTAAGGGACACATCCAGCTGAAATCCAGCTGTGAGACCCCCAATAAGCTGTCCTGCACTGCATGGGCAAGCCTTGACTTTTAAAGGCTTCACTTTCCAGAAGTACCAACACAGACACATGGTCACTAAAACCAGCATTCTTCTCATGCACATTCATGCCAGATGAGGCTGGTACTAATGAAACTACTCGCATCACTGGGTTGGGGTACAAGACAGAGTTTCCTTCTGGGCA
>VZTT01023517.1:0-12176 GCA_013400855.1 Buphagus erythrorhynchus
ATAAAACATCCGCCGCAACAGCTTGACATGACTACTTTTTAATCATTTTTCTTATTGTTATCTTCTAGATGCTTACAAACACTCTGCTCAACTGCTCCGCTGCAGGCAGCAAGAATTGAGACACTGGGTTAAATAATATTTAACAATAGTAGAAGTGATTGAAAGACATAGATATATTACACTAATCAATATATTAAAAATATATCATACATCATGTACACTCACATGTGTAGTACCTTTGCAAGCTTAATTCTAATAGACGTGCTTCATGCTGTCTTGTCAGATATTTGTGGTATTAAATTTAATTAAATATACAGATCATGTCAGGCTAGGCCAGATGGAAATATCTTGTCTCTGGAACTGTGTGGTCCAGACTTACTCTGTCAGCTCAATATACCTAGCCTACTAAAAGCCTTGTAGTTGATACAGGAAATTCAACCTAGTGAGCAAAGAGCATATCTTTCTCAATTTCCTTTTCAATTCAAAACACAGATATAAACTGAAATGCTCAGCTGAGGTGTTCATTAGTGCCAAAGCAATGTTGTGGACTTTGCTATTAAGACCAAGTAAAAGTCACGGAAACATGTCTAGGAAGTTGGCAGAGATGACAACCCAGCCTTGGCCCAAGAAGTTGCTGCAATGGCTTGGAAGCAAATCTCATCTCTGCTCCCAAGGGCCAGGAGGATGGATGAATATGGAAGAAACCAGAAAGGCTTGTCCTGTTCTCTTCACTACAACATAAATTAGTTTATCGTGGATCCAAGAACACTGCTCTGGAGACCAGTCACAGCCAATTAAATGTGAAAAAAGACAATTAAACGTGAACAGGACATGTTAGGAGATGTTCTCTTACTGGGTCAAAATCCTGTCTTTTGCTCAGTGTGCTGTCGGTACTGCACTTCCAGGCTGCCTGGGAAGCCTTGAAGGGCTTGTGCATGGTGACATTCATGACCAGTCCATAAGTCCCAGCTAAGACTACATCTCTCACTGCCATAAGAACAACAAGCACAAGGAAGATATAACTTTCTTTTTTTTTTCCACTGCATTAAGCAGGAACATTTTTCTTGCTGGTATCAGTTTGCAAGATTTCATTCAACTGCACTCCCTATGCATCATTTTAAAACACCTGGTTAGAGATGCACACAACTTACCACTGTCAGCTGTGCATGCTTACAGCAACACTGACATTTCCAAAGATTTTAAGAAATTTGAGTCAGGACAAAATTTGGCAGGTCCACTAATAAGCAATACTATTCTTCTTTGAAACGACCCAATTCTAGTCAACCTGTGGCAATGTAGTGATTTTGCATCAATTTGTCCTTGGCAAAATCCGAGTTTTTTATAAGTAAATTTCATCAGCTTCACTGAGAAAATGAAGCTTTTTTCAACATTCAGTGCTTCCTTTCTGACCACTTGCCTTTTAGCTTTACAGTCTCTATGAAGAGAAAGCATTTATATTAATTAATAGAAAAAACAAATGTGGGCTTTGCTCATGGTTAACTGTTTAGGAAAGGTCATCTTCTGACCTAGAAGAGTTTCTGCTCTCCTCTGCTACGTTCCACTAAAACCTGGCCCAGAGGTGATGGTGTCCACTTCTTGCATGACAGGGTTTTGTTCCTGTTGTCTGTGAGATCTGGAGCTGACACAAGAAATTTGTATCAGAAGATAATCAGATAAAAGAAGTCATGTGAGACTCACTAAAAAAAGGTAGGGAGAGGGAAAGATATGTCAGCAGGACACAGTGCTTCATAAGAGCCTGGACTTATTTTTATAGTGAATGTTATCTGTAAGATTGATAAACGTGCGACAGGCTGGAAAGGGGAGACAGGACAAAGTCATTGTACTGAAAAACTAGGCCTGGCAACAATAAAAAAACCCCTATAAAATAGTTAAAAACCTAATAGCTCACTAGAGCTTTTTGCCAGAGCAAGTTCTCTATGTCCAATAGCTCTCTAAAGGCATTAGAAAATGAAAGAAGTTTTAATGCAGCCCTACATTTCTTTTCTTTGTAGTTTTACAAGGGGCAATGTGGCAATCTAATTATACTGCATTGTGAACTGCTATTATGTCCTGCAAGAAAAAGAAAGAAGCTTTTTTATTGTTCCATTATGCAACTGTTGCTACTTTTTACACCTATTCTAGCTTTAGTGCAATAACTCAGTATTGTAGCCTACATTAATTTTTTTTTTTCTTTTAACCATTCCTTCTTTCACACTAATAACGTATGTTGTGCAAACAAAAGTGTGTTACCCAGCTCGTGTATGAGCAAAGCCATTCCTTCATTTCTTGATTCTTCAAATAGCATGAAAGTCCCACAGGAACCTATAGCAAGGTGGTGGGGACATTTTACGGACATTTTCTCCCTGTCTAAATGTTCAGAAAAACTAAAGGTTATGTGGCTCCTCCCGAACCAAGCACACCAACAGCCCTAGGAACTGCCCAGCAAACAGTGACAGATGAAGCAAGCCACCATTCAAATCCTGTTCTTTTTATGTAAAATCCTCACCCTTTGTCCTTTTAAATTATGTATGATTATGTTCTCACAACAGCTTCTGCTGTCACTATGATTTAAAGATAAGGTTTATTTTAAAAGATCATTTGTTTCCAGTGCCAACATAGTCAGCCTAATCAGATGAATAAGTGAAAATTTTTTGAAAACCCCCCCACCAAGGATTTTTTCCTCCTTCCCCAGAGTCTACCACCTGAACCTTTTGCTAATCATATCAAGGCTATGCAGAAGGTAGTCCCTGCATAATTTTATCTTAACATAAAAAACTGCATAATTGTTATTCATTTGGCTTGGCAGTTATTACACACCGAAGTGACCTCCGTTTCTCTGTTAATTATAAATAGTTTTGTCTATTGGATAAATTGAAGTGAATTAGCTCAGTTTTAAGATCTTATCAATAATTTAAATAGCCATTTCAAACAAATTAAATAGAAGAAAAAAATGCACATTTAAAAAACCACAACAAAGGAAAAGTGCCAACCTTATGCAGAAAAGGCCAACTTCCAAGTGTAAAGCACCAACAATTTGTTGATTAAGTGGTGAGGGCAGAATTCAATAATAAAGCTAAATGAGGAACAAGTTTTATTTTTCCATGCACACAAACCCAAGCATTTGCTGTGGAGCAGAAAGAGTTTGGAGGTCTGGTCCCTGCCCAGCATGGTAGGCCATTAGCTACAGCTGTCAGAGACATCTGTCTGACCCAATTACCGTCAAAGCCAAGCAGCAACAGCGGCGCCATCAGCCCCGTCACAACACCCCTTCCCTCCATGCTCCGCTGCTGCCTAGCAGTCAGGCTTCTGCTAGGCCACACTTAAAACAGAGCTCAGAAATGGCTTTGCTCTTAAGCAAGGTAATGTTTGGGTGAAATGCATGTGCAAGGTTGATGGCATCCCTCAAGCCCTGAAGAAACATCTCTTCATTTCTGCTAGGAAACATCAGCCAGAGATTCTTTCTGGTATCTGGTAAGATAAGCTCTAGTCATAAAAAATATATACAGCATAAGGGCAGGTTTCATTTTGTTCTACAATTCATTTTAAGTCTTTGGAGAGGCCATCCAATGGGAAGACTTCAAAGAGATATTTGCAGGAAGCTACAGCAAAGGGAAGGACCTAAGCACTGATTTGTCTATATAACTATAATAGAGGCAAAAAGAAGGTTCTTTTCTTTAAAAATAATGTGCAGAGGTAAGCAATGACAAGAGAAGATTTTCTGTAACAGATAATACTGCTCGCTTTATGAGCCCTACTGAAAGCTCCACCAATTTGTGTCCAGCATAGGGTATTACATGAAACAGTGGGTGGGGACATCACCAACTTTCAGTCTTCGCTCCTCCCTATGGCACAGGGAGGTTTTGTCTTCTGCAACCCCTCCAACACACTTAGGTTTTATGTCACTCTTTAGCTGTGATTGGTCTTAATTGTTAATACAATGAAATGTATATGTTTAATGAAATCATAAGCCAGCAACACATAGATCTACACATCTGCCTTGGACAAGGGTATAAATCAAATATCACACAAATGTGTCCGAGGTCAGTCCCACCTCAGAATCACCACTAATTCACCACAGCCAACATCTCTGACTCTAAGGTTGAAATATATCAAAAGCACTCACACTTACCACTGCTAAGCATCTTCTCCTTCATCTCTGATAATCTCTGACCCTGGTCAATGCTGGCAGAAGTGTGCTCTGTTCCAGAATCCCCCATTGTGCCATTCTGTAACAACTCTTCAGGATTTCCTGAAAGCCTGGAATATTTACTCGCAGCTATAGCACTTTTCTTATCTCACTGAGCAAACAGCTGGACACAGAATGCTGAGGAAATCTGTGAAAGAAAGAAAGATAGCATAATCATGTAATATCACTGATTGACTTCAATTTTTAAGCAGAAGGAAGTGATTTCTCATCAGAAAATAACAGATTTCAGAACCTTGCACAAGTATTACATTTCATATATACTTAATATATCTTTCACTCACAAAAATACCTTTTTCTCCTAACATTTGTCATTCCCTCAAAATATGAAATTAATTCCAAATGCAATAAAGCAGAGCTGTCATAGATATCTGTTTTCTATTCGAGGAAAAAATTTGCCTAATACAATACTGCACATAAAGCAAACTTTGACTTCTGATATATAAGGGAGGCTTTCTCCTGGTGTATCAAAGAGTACAGTGGATGGAACCTTAAAAATTATAAACCCTTTCATTTTAAAAGTTAAATAAAATCAGAAACTACAAAAAAACCCATAAGAGTAAGATATTAAAGAACAAAGAAATACCTAAAATATTAGAGATGTAAGAAAAAAAAGGAATACTGAGGAAACTTGAGAACATTTGCTCAACTATAATGAGGCTTGGAAAACAAGGAAGACACCCCATACGTTCCCAAGGAGCTGTCACAAGCCCCAGCCTGAGCAACACAAACAACCAAGTCTATCAGAAGATATAGACCTTCCAAATGTATTTTTTCTCTACATTTAACATTAATCTAAGAGCATTATAAATTTCAAACATCACTCGAGTGTTCTAGCTGTAGGGGAAGAAACACTGGCTCAACAAAAGTGATGCAAAACAACATCCATAAAAGCGTAAACCAGTAATAAAATAAAAAAGAAAAATCAGTTGATTAAACAAAGGGTCTTTTGAAGCTTGGGTTTGGTTTGCATCAGCACAGAAAGAGCTGGGCTGTTGGAAAAATCCACAAAAGATAAAGGTTCTTGACCCCACATGGTGATCCTTGCACTTCTGTTGACATTTTATTTTGGTCCCAGAGTTTTAGCAGCAACTTTCCAAACCATTGCCCACATCAAAGGCTGCCAGCTAATGCGCTGAGCTCGGGGCTGGGGTAATGTGCTCCTAAGAACATTATTAAGGAAAAAAATGGAGGCTAACCAAGCAGGCAAGTGGAAGAATGGACACTAGAGATGGTAGTGATGCCTGACCTGCACTCAGAGTGCATCAAGTTGCCTTGGCTGATTGGTGTCCCACGCATGACCACCAGCATTTGCTGTTTGTGTGGAATGGGCTCAGGATGAGATGACCAAATCTCCAGTTCCAGCATCCATCAGGTTGCAGGAGCTGTTGCTCACAGGCCCAGTGACATGTCCAGAGCAGAGGTGTCAAAAAGGAAAAGGGTTGGTGGTACCACAGCTCCAGAACCACAACCTGCTCCTCCCTACCACCACAGCTTTGCTGCTGATGATGTTCAACACTTTATTTTTTTTTTAATGTTGCTGTCTTCAGCTATTTTCTGTTGATTCACAGCTTGACAAGGAAAATGGAATGCATCTCATATTGCAAACACTTCTCCATCACAATCATTTGAGGTAAATTGTGCTACTTCTAGGTACTGAGATGACTAATCTTAGTTGCACTTCCATCTTTCTTTGTCAGGGTTTAGAAACATTTAGCAATGCTAAACGCAAATAAAAATATAAGAGTTGCCAATTCTATCACTCTGAATGTATTTTAGAACTAAGATCCAGCAGCAGGAGGATCCCTTCATTTGTTTCTAACCTTTTAATATTATCGTGAGTGGTTTTTCAGTTTTTTATTACAGCTTCAGAATTTGAGATTGACCAGATCCAGAGTTTCCTCGTACTTACATTGGCACAAAAGGGGTTAAACAGCATCAACACGTGAGAAAAAAGAACTTGTCTTACCAGATTAAACACTTTGTGTGGGAATTTTGTGAATGGTTTTTCCTAGATAAGACCTTGTGGAAGTTATTTGTAGATTATACTCCAAGTGAGTACATGAAGTATGCTGTATTAAGGTAACTCTACCTAATTTTCCTAAGTATTCTGAAGGACTGAGAACATGAGAGGCGGGAAGGGGGAATGGGTGGTGATGGTGGTGAGGTTTTTCTGCTAGTTTGGGGGCTTTGATATTATTTGGGCTTTTTTCCCCCCGCAAATCTACTTGCCTGGCTGCCTCACATGTCTTATTATTGTTATAAAACACAGCATTCCACTTCTATCTCACCTGGACAGTAAGAGTCTGTCTGAGAGAGCCATGCTGGTGGAATTGTGCTCCACCCAGCACTGGTTTATGTTCACATATATACCATTGCACACTGAGGGGAACCTTTTGGACAAGGACAATATATAATTAATTTTGAGAAACATCTTCTTCCTGTTTAAGAGTTAGTATAAACTGAAATTCCTCAAGGGAATCAGGCATGATATTTTTCATTTTCTCAGAATCCATAAGGTTTGTTGTTAAATTTATTCCTTTATTATTATTGATTACATAAGGGCTGAGGATGGGACTGAGCTAGAATCTAAACACTCTTTTTTCTTTTTGTTTTTAAGTACAGGTTTCATGTCAGTGCTATTGATTTTCAAAACAAAAGGGGTACTAAAACCTGAATTTTTCAAAAAAACTTTTGAGCTAAGAATGCACAGCTCATTCACCTGGGTAACACTTGAACTACAATTCTTTTTTATTGAACTCCACTGACTTTCTGTTTGGAATTCCAGTTTATCTCCCTGCTCCTTCTTGGTTAAAGACCATCTAGTGCCACACCCAAGAATCACATCTCATATTAGCAGTGACAAAAACAAAACAAAAAAATCAAACACGAAATACCCAGCCTTATTTCTGTAATACCTGGGAATTCTGAAAAATTCTTAAAATTAATCCTCAAAAAATCCTTAAATTTAACCTTTACAGTATCACACACATTCAAAACTGAAACAAAATACTGCATGAATGGGACAAAAATAAATATAAAGCTATCTTACATGATACACTTATATACACTTTCATTTATTTATTCACTTTACTTTTACTCTTTACTGTTAGGGTGGGGAGGCCCTGGCACAGATTGCCGAGAGGAGCTGTGATTGCCTCATCCCTGTGAGTGTTCAAGGCCATGTTGGATGGGGCTTGGAGCGCTGGGACAGTACAAAGTGTCCCTGCCCATGTGGCAGGGGGGTGGAACTGGATGGTCTGTGAGGTACCTTCCAACCCAAATTATTTCATGATAACATTGCAGGCTGTTGCTTTGGGAGAGCTTACAGAAGGACACAAACCCAGGAGATACAGAATTAAGGACATTCTCTTCCTCTCCTCATTAGGGAGGGGACTAACATGCAGCATGTTTAAAATCTAGTTTGTTCTCCACTATATACAATATTTTACTATTCTGTCTGCTTAATTCTAGAGATAAATCATCATTATCAACAGTCAATAGTTGGCACTACAAAAGATCAGGGACATTATTCTTGCTCAGGACAAGCCCTTGGGAGCTTGCAATGCAATCCCTGGCACACAGCTGCACATTGGTGCAGGTTTACACCTCTCCCACCACCTGTGTGTAGGATGCTGCTCATTCATTGGAGGAGCAGGAGCTGTGACACAACTAGGCTCTTCCTTCAGCAATCAGTGATGGAACAACTGTCATCACCCTCCTGACTGATCCCTTCATCACCAGGTGAGAACAGTGAAGTCACAAGCTTTGTATGTCACCCATCACTCAAACATCTCAGTCTTCCTTCTGCTCATAGCATTTTAGCTCTTTCATCCCTGGACAGTAACAGAAAGCTCCCACATGCATCACTGCCCCTGCTGGGTTACACCTCGGGGCTGAGCATTCTCTAATCCCTGACAAACGTGACTGGGTGTTAATCATGATGAGTGCACTGATCTCACTGTAGTTTACATCACATGATACCTGTAGTATTTATTAAATTAAAGTATTTGGGAAACCTCTGTAGAGTGCATAGAGCACACAGAGCCTCATCTGAGGTGAGCCAGATGCTGCAGCAGTTACGGCCTTCATTAAGTCAATGAATATTAATGACAAATTAACGCAAACTTTAAACAAGAAGCCAATTTTCATTTCCAGACTCTTTTAATGAATTGTGTTGTACATATTTTCAAGGTAGCAGTAATCTGACAGGCAATATTTTTCAAATAATTCATTCACTCAATTTCTAGCTATTTTTAACTTCCCAACAGCCAAGAACCCATTGATTCCACCTTTACTTACTGTTCACAGCCACATCTGCTCCCATACTCAAACAGAAAAAAAACAATTAAATGTTGCAAAGTGATTTTTCACTTACTTTTTAAATCATTAAATCACTGTCTTTTCCTGCATTCCATTTTATATAGTCCTACAACCAAGAGAGGGGAAAAAAACCCCAAACAATAACTGTTGATTTTGGAAAGTAAGGAATCAAATTCAGTCTAAATTCCTTTTCCTGCTTCTCGTGGCTCCCATCAAACTTTATAATAATTGTACTGGGTTTCTAACCTGGAAATATGTTGCTCAATAAAGCATAGACAAGCGAGTGCCGGTGGAGAGAGGGGACATTTTAATATCTGGCATGTACACCTCTCTATCCCCATTTTCCCTGGAACAAATTCTGTTTAAATTTCTTCAAAGAATCAATAATGCTCATTGCCAGGGCCCAGCACTGTTTGAGATGCAGATTACATAGGGAGACCAAAAATTTAGTGCATTGTAAACGTAGGCAGAAGGTGGCAGGTAAGCGGTAATTAAGGTTTTGCTGATGATAAAAAAGAGAGGGAAATAAGCAGACTCCATAGTCATTAAATGCTGGTGCTGCTGCACAATCACCCCTTTTGGCAGAGAAAACGGCTGTACTAGGCTCTCATTATGCACAATTAGCCTAAAGAAGGGTGGTTTACATTTCCAGCAGCCCAAAATACTGGCATCCCATCTGCCCTCCCTCAACTCTTACCGACTCCGGCGCCTTTCCAAACTTCCACTCCTAGCATTTAGATCTTACTATCATTCTTTGAAAATCACATCATACATTCTTTGTTCTTGCTAACTGCTTTTATCTGGGAAGCAAAACTTAAGACAGACCTTTACCATTACACGGATGATGCATTTTTTTACTCTTCCTTGCATCAGACTTGGCAGTGCACAGGCTGATGGGGAGTGAGATGTTTAATGGAAAAAAGAAAATCTTCCTGCAAGGGTTTATCTCATGGACAGGTAGGAAGCTGGGCTGTTCTTCATTCCGTCATGTATCCCTCCACCTGCACCAGCAAAGTTTTATATTGTGGCTGACTCCATAAAAAGACAGAAAGCAAAACCCTAAGCAAAATACCTATTTTCCTTTTCTTTCCCCTCCTTTCACAACTTCCTTGATTTTCAGATTTCTGTCCTTGTCCCAGGATTGGGATTGCTCACTACTAATTATCCAATAAAAACAGAGTTGAAGTATTAAATCTATCCCTAGTTAACTTAATGTCTTTAATAATAATAAAAAAGATTTTGCACTAGGGATAAATACTGTATCTCATTTTCCCACTCTTACAAGTCTCCCATCACTCTACACTTATTAATACTGCTACTAAGATACTGTTCCCAGTCAGCCACTAAAATAGTTTGGTTATTCTTACTAATTTGCTAATAAAATGCGGCTTCACAGTGCAGTAAAGAAGGTTTTGTTGCTTATGGGGTTTATTGGCAGCATCTATTTGTCCAATTTGTCAAGAGATTTTCCCTATTTTTCTGATACTATTGCCAAATAAACCTCTGGTATGGAATATGGTGAGAAAGCAGTATCTGATCTCATGCAAAGTGTTGCTGGCTTCTCCCTGGGTATTTGGCAGTGACTGATGGCACAAGCAAGTATCCATCCCTTCAGGTTAAGAGTGAGTGGATGCTCCAACAACCTCCTCCCAGAAGGAAAAACAACTGCTTTGTGGTTAAAAATCAGAATACTTCATTTTCTGAGAGATAAGAGCACCTTCCAGCAGTAGAAGCCACCTGTACTCTTAAGAGGTGGAAGATCCCAGCACCAGCAATAGAGGCTGCTGTTCCTGCCAGAGTCACAAACATGCAATTTAGCTTCTAAATTCGCAGTCTCATGCTAATTTATGAACTTCTCAGTACACTCTATGGAAGAAAGAACTGGAGATGACACTTTCCTTAAAAATAAAACCATTGGCAATTACAGATAGGCTTGTAATGGGTGTTTAAATTAGAAAAGTCCCCTGAAATTCTCCTGTACACCTCCCTGGAAAAAGGCAACACAGTCCCCTATGACATACCCAAGATTTTACTAAAGAGACCAGTCAAAATGCTCCAGAAAAAGAGAAACAAGAAGGATGTTCAAAGTCTTTTCAACAGCAAAGAATGTACTCAAATAGTCAAGTATAGGCAGGTAGGTACAACTGCTCGGTCACTCTCTCTATTTGGGCAGTATTACATCCACTGATGCTCTTCCCTTTTAGTTTGGTCTTACTCCTTGTGAGCCAGTGAGATTTGCTGGGGCTCATCAGAAAAGGCAAAGAAACAGCAGCAGAAGAGCTGCCAGAGAACCCAGCACAGCTTGGGGAAGTTTGGGATCAAACACTACACAGCAAGAATTTAAAAAACAGGACAACTCAGCCCATTAAGGAATTGGGACAGGATTTTTAAACTGGATAATGTTATGGCTTTGGATTCTGAATCCTAGCTCATAAGCAGCCAGTGTGACTGTGCAACGCTGTCCTCTATTGGAAACAGCTCACCAGACCACCTGGAGCACTGCTAGGCATCCTCTGCCTCTGCTCATAGGAAAAAGCTTATCATTTGTTAGGGCTGAACATCTGCTGTGATCCTGCTGATGTTGTCTGTGAGGGCTTCCTCAGCATTATACATCATCCATAAGTTGTTCCAAAATATCATTTTGCTTTGACTTTGCTTTGTGTTTATTGGTACTGGTAGCAGTAAAAAGGCTCTGCACAAGAGAGCTATTGAATTAATACAAGCAGATTTATTGTGCAGGCTTTACAATCTTTCTTGTGCACCAAGCTCAAAACCTCTAACACATTTATTAAGAGAAGGGATCCTGACAGATTTGCTGTGAGGTGCCCCATAAATATCCTGGTGCCTCTGCAGAAGGGGAACCCAGTGACCTTCTGGAAGGGGTGCCATTGTAACTCCACCTACCTGCAGAGACAGAACCCAGCATAAAGCATCATTTTTAGAGCTACCATCTCTGGAGACTCTGGGGATAAAAAAGCTGATTCACAGGTGCTGCAGAAAAAGGATTAGAGCTATTGATGATGCTTCTTCCTGAAACTCCTTCACCATGTGTTGTAGGATGGTTNTACCTGCCTCTTGTATCATCCAACCTAAGATCTGGAAAATGAAGCAGGGGTTGAGGCAACATGGAAGAGGGGTGCTCCAAGGCAGAGCAAAGGGGGTCCAGTAGCACAAATGCTGCCTATTGGCTGCCATCTCCCCCAGAGCTGCACTTACTTCCCTCCCTCTTCCTCAAGGAAGGACATTTCCTAGCTTCACCACATGGCTTGCCATCCTTCCCTCCATCTATTGCTTTTAAAAAATAGTATTTTTCTATTTTCAGGCTCTATTGGTCNATAATAGAAGGAGATGGAGAATATTGTCAAACTCTGGCTGGTTTCTTTCTAATGAATGTCGTTTGGGCAGGCTGGAGGGGTCAGGCATTTGTCTGCTGAAACAGCCACAGCACTGTGGGAAAAGAACTGTCTGGAATAAATAGTGGTTTAGCCTCGATAGCTTATGCAGGAGGCATCAACCTGAGACCATGGGAATCAGGATACTGAGAGGGAGATATGTGGTCAGGTTACAGCAAGAAGAGCAAGAGTATCCATGGGAGTTGCTATGTTACTGGAGTTATTCTATAATAGGTCATGTTTCTGGTTCTTGTTCT